>AWOL01S0004354.1:82677-136693 GCA_000715115.1 Nicotiana otophora
TGAGGTATGTTGGCTAAACTCTTCTCTTAGAATTGAATCCCACGATATTCATGTAAATTATGTAAGTCCCTAGTGATTCATTATGAAATTGGCTATTCCGAGTAAGATTGGGTTGAAAGATATATGTTCAACAAGCACCTCAAATGCTCTATTCGTGTTATGTTACCATATGAGGATGTGTTAAAATATGGGCTGTGTATTAATAATGTTTCGACTTTAAGTCAAGTTCAAATGAAGGCTATTATGCCAAATGTTGTGAAATATATCTATGTGCATTAGACTCTAAATTGCTCACTTGTATACTACACACTTTGATTTGAATTGTGTTTGTTGTTGATGATGAGGATGATATTTGTAATTGATAAGGTGAGCATGAAATACTGAATATGGCCAACGTGCCAAGAATGATCTTATAATTATGGCCACTAGTGCCAATGAAATGAAAAGATGTGAAAGTATTATGAAATGCGATGATTGATATAGAAATGTTGATGTCTCAAATAAGACAGCCTAGCCGATCGGGTCGTGATCAGACACCATGCCGTACACATGGTGGTGATTGTGCTAGAAATTGTGATTGTGGTCGATGTCCCTAATGGATAGCCTAGCCGATCGGGTCATGATCGGACTCCGTGTTAAAGACGGTGGTATTGATATTGAGACTAATTGTGGTTGATGTCTCTAATGAGATAGCCTAGCCGATCGGGTCGTGATTGGACTCCGTACTGAGAATACGGTGGTGCTGATATTGTGGACAATGGTAAATCGATACTAAAAATCTCCCAATGCGAGATATGAAAATTTAATTTGAACACTGTCTTGGTCCTAAATTGAGGTTTGATGTTAATTAAGGCTTTCATTGATATTATGTTAATCTTGTTTGTATTATTTGTCATTCTATTGAGAGGGTGTTTAGTTATACATACTAGTGCTATCCGACAGTACTAACGTCCCTTTTGCCTGGGGCGCTACATCTTTCAATGGATGCAGGTGGTTCCATAGCAGGAGATATTGGTTAGTGATAGCAGTGCACCTTCTTCCCAGTTGACTTGATGAGCCCCACTTCATTCCGGGGTTATGAATCATTTGTACTTTGTGTATTCTGTTTGAGGTATAGCCGGGGCCTTGTTGCCGGCATTATCATTGTACTCTTCTTTATCTATAGAGGCTCCGTAGACATAGTGTGGGTTGTGTATTGGTGCTGGAAAAGACAAACTATGCTATATTGTGGTTGTATTACTTGTCCATTTGAAACTTTAAAAATGGTGAAACTTATGGTAAGAAATTGGTAATTTCAGACATGACCACTTTATTGTTTAATTAAGGAAAACATATATTCTCTTTATTTATGAATGAGTTTGGGTAGAAGGAATCTAACAGGCTTGCTTGGTCGGGTTCACTCAGTTGAGCGCCAGTCGCGCTCCTCCATTTTGGGGCGTGACAATTATGGAGTGCATACAATGTTCTAATGAGACTATTGTTACAAGATCATTTCTTCTTCAGGTTACTATGCTTAGGTCGAAGCCTTCTTCCTTATTTCCTCAACTAGTCTTTCATTGTAGTACATAGCGGAGACCCTCTGACTCTTGTAGAGCTGTGACCGTATTACATCGTGTACCCGAGGGAATTTTTGATGTTCTTACTCACCTATAAATATCCTTAGTTACAGACCTTCGTTCCCTTGTACTTTTAGGGTTACTTCTGAACTCAAATTTTGATTGTTTCCCCAGTGGCACTCTTTTAGTTTTTCATAACACTTATACAGTATTTTTAACTACACCAACTCCTATTTGAATATTTCTCAAGGATTACGATCTTGTATCTGCAAGACTAAATTTCCTTATTGTTGGGTTTGCTATGTTATCTTGTATGATCTGCTTATTTATCTGTGACCTCTTGGCTAGCCATAACTAGGCTCTTCTTTAATCAAATATTACTATCGTTGGTCCATTCTCATATTTGTATTCTGCGTAACCTCTCTTGGGTATCCTTTTTCTTAACTTACCTCTCGCACTAGATCCTTATGTATCAAGTGTCCATTCACACTTATTTATCAATAACATCTTGGACGGGAACCCTTAGTGCCTCTTCCCAGTGTCATGCTTGCATAATGTTCTGGAGTTGTAATATATCTATAGGATCTGAATAAATGCAATCCCATTCCTTTCACCCTTTTTACCGCATTCTTCCTTTGCCATTCTATATTTACCTACACAATTTAACTCCAACTTAAAGCAATATCACGCCATCGCCCCCCTTTAGGGGAGTACTAACATTTAATGCTATGAAGTTTTACCTGTAGATGTTTTACCTCTTCATCTTCGGCGTCTCTTCACACTTTTAATGACCCTTACTTGTTTTGCGGTAACCCTTATGTACAAGGGATAACTGAATTTCTTATGCACGAGGGTGACACCTAGTGTAACTAGCACACTTAGACCCTTAAGCTCAACTCTGATCACTACAGTTGCTAAAGGAAAGAGTCTTCTTGAATGACCTTTAAAGGTTATTCTTCTATTTTCAGTTCTATTATTGACGAAATGCTGTCTCTGAAATTGCCACGATGTAGACTATTATCAAATCCTCTGGTTCCTAATTCATGTTTGGTTTATCATGTTTACTAGCACATTCTAATTTCTATTACTCCGGGGGTCTAACGTAGCCTTGTGGTAATCACGTTGGAGTCACCAACTCATTTCTCGAAATGAGGATATAAATTTATAGCTCATACTCTTTTAAAGTTTCAAGGCCTGTATCTTCTTGTCTTTTCCTTCACTTGACTACAAACTCTTTCATCCTGTTATATTTTGATTTAACGTTTCACTCATTTATCACATCTTACTCATAATGCTTTATTTACTCATATCTTATTCTCCTGCTAATGTTTCTGTTTATCACCTTATTCCGAAAACTTCAACAAAATATTCTTTCGCTTTTAGCTCCCCTTGCTCCATCTCACTGGCTTTTTGGGTCGCCTGACATTCTCTCTTTACTAGGAACATAAGTCATATTCATCCCTTCTAGGATTCCAGTGCCTATATTCTAAATTTTCTTAACATTCTAGTATTCATATCTGACTATACTATTCTAAAGTGCACTACATGGGTGCCTCACAAGGAGACTATTATCATGTTTGCAATAACCTTTGGAAATGTCAGCTAATGCTAATAATCCATCCACCATATTGGGTTACTCTAACCTAGCTGGACCATGAGATCGCATCCTTCTCTTAAACTATATCTTTTAGCTCCCATAGGGAATAACTGCGATGAGTGTGGCTAATTGTACATGCCTCTGTTACTATTGAAAGTAACTCAGAATGCTTATATTTCTCTGCCTGAATTGTAAATACTGATAATCTTCACTAATTGAGCACTTCGTACCCTTCTTCACCTTGTTTCTTTTACTTGTTAAAGCTTATACTTTTACCTTCTGATACTCTGATGGCATGCTATCCGCAAGGTGTGGTAGATATTCCCATTGTAGAGTCTTAAACAGGAAATCTGCACATGTGGCATACACGATCTGATAGGACCTTAAACTAGGCCATGTAATCAAGAACTCTATGTACTAGTGCCCTTACCTGCTATTGTATTAGTCCTCAAGCTAGCTGTAATCTTTCTAATTGCAAGCATCTCTGTATCATTAGCAAACATAAGTCCTGACTCAAACTCTTATGACTCATATCTATAGCACGACTTGGAGTTTGAAAGAAGGGTAACAAACTCCTATATGCATTGCAGCTTACTGTTTATATAATATGGTGCTCAACACATCTATAAACAAGACTATACTAGACATGGTTTGTAGACTCCCTAGGATAGACCTGCTCTGATACCATGTTTGTCACACCCAACCTTGGGGTTGTGGCCGGCACCCGGTTCCCTAAGGCCCATTCGTACCAATCCTGATACCTGTAGTATACTCAACCATACGTGGGCCGACAAGGCCTGTAACAAGTGATTACCTAATCAAAGACATAACAACTTGGACGCAGGAAAGTCCCAACATACTTATATATACAACAAGTCTAACAAGGCCAATATAAATACAACAGGTTAACTAAGAAGAACGACAAAGCCATAGAAGACTACCATATGCAAAACTACTGTCTACAAGGCTTTAGAGAGTACATTAATAACATCTGGTTAGGATAGGACCCTGACATACCCAACAATGTATATACATACAACTACCATACCTATCAACTCACTAAATAGATCTGAAAAAATGGAGCGTGACAATCTTCAGTCGAGTGGAGTCACCTACTGCGAGGTATCGTTTGAATCTCTATGAATACATGTGGGCATAAAGCGCAGTGCCCCAGCAAGGGGTCATTAGTATGAAAGATGTACAGAATATATAAGGCTGGTAACACACATAAATAAAATATGGAATGCGAAGGAAGAGTACAGAAGTCAACCTGAAACTCATAACAAACCTCTGAGGGCATATATGGTCATAATCATGGGTATATATGCATGTCTATAAAAATCAAGCCACTCAACAGGGCCATATTATATAGTATCAAACAACTTTGAGGGGCAAATCATGTCATAACATAACGTACCTGGCCTCAAAGTGGACTCGGTCGTACCCGGCCTTAATAGGACTCGGTAATGTCTCATGTCATATCATAATGTACCCCACCTCAAAGAGGACTCGGTCGTACCTGGTCTTAATAGGACTCGGTAATGTCAAAACCAGTTGCAACAGTTTGCATATATAAGGGTCGTACCTGGCCGATTATACCGTGACTCAGTAAGAAAATAGATACATATATATATAAGTGTAATGCAAGAAATGACTCTGAAGGTCCTTATGGATCTGATTGGAGTGACTCAAGGTTTTCATCCTCCGATTATTGTAATGTAATTGTGTCTGTATCAATTGCCCGAGAGTCATAAAAGATCATAAGAAGGCATAAGATTCAAAGGATATTTAGGCGGGAAGTGATCCCGACAAAGAAAAATAAGAGTCATGAACTATAAAGATATGAAACAATGACGTTCACAAGCTTTAATCTTGAGAATAGAGTTCCTTTTGAAGCAACAACATTATAGTTACATTCTTTGTGGATCATGCCAAAGAAAAAAAGAGTGAGCCTTAACATACCTTTATCGTTTATGTAACGACTCAATCTATATCTTCTTGAATACTTCAATCTACTTTAAGGCAGTAAAACTTGTAGTTAATGCCATAGAAGGACTTACAAACATGCTTCTAAGATAGTAGGTAACTTATACAAAATCAGACAACATTTCTCCTATAAATTCCATTTCCATCTAATTCAAACCAGCATCAAAACAATAGTAATAACATAAACAATAATGTATCCATGATACTACATAAAGAACCAGCCGAATCCTAGCTCAAGAACCTTTCAAAACAGTCCCATATGCACTAGAATCTCAACTTTCACTTTCAATTTCATAGTTTCATATGTTTCGTTCATCAATTCACTTGACAAACATACAGACATGCATAAAAACAGAAACCTTATAATAGTAAAGTTATTTTACAACATTTACATCCATCACCTATCATATTTATCACCACAAAATAGCCCAACCAAAAGTAGCCATATCTTAGGCTATTCCAATGTTATCTTGTAGTATGTTTCTTCAAACAACCTCACTAACATGGAATTAAATTTAAGCACAATCAAGTAGATAATATACTTAACTTATACAGAAACTTCAACTTTGAATCCTAGCTTCTCTTAGCTCACAACAACCCTTAATGTGACAACACAATCTTGTAGAGGTGTTCTTCCTTCTTTAAGCTAACTTGATGTTGGATTATGGTGTATTTGTTTTCTGGAATTTGTTTGGAGCCTTGGGGAAACTGTTTGGGAGAGTTTGGAGAGTTTGAAGATAGAAGGTGGTCGAAATATGAGCAATGTGCATCCCAAAAATGAGATACAAATAGGTGAATTCGGCCACCGACCAAATGGGTCCCATAGGGACTGCCTGCGCAGTCTCACAAAAATGCGAATATCTCTCTACTCTGATGTCTTATTGACAAATGTTTTAACATGTTGGAAACTAGACTCATAGATATTTAATTTGGTAGGTGGATCACCTTGTAAATCCAAGTATATTAAGATAAGCGCTCAGCAAAATTAGACCTAAAGTTCAGTAACATTATGAATGTATCTTGCGACAACTTTTGTCAACTTTTGTTTCACAACTCGCTTGACTTAAAAACTTAGCATACAACTATAATACGACTAAAATACCTCATAAAATCACCTTCTTGTCATGTTAAGAACCCAGTCTCACCCCAAAAGTATGGGTTATAATATCTTTGATTCGTTTAGCCTCGAACCCTTATGATACTTCTGTAACACCGGTTTTAACTCATCATTATCTTTGGAAAGGTCCTTAAACTCTTTGTATTATATCATTCACTTACGACACATTCCAACATGAAAGTATGGGGTGTAACAACTGTATTAGTTGTTGTTGGAGCTTTATTATGCTAATTATGTTATTCAAATATATTATATCTCGTTTTGTTATTTTGAAATCCTAATTGCATATTGGCTTATCTAGTCTTGGAGGTTAGGTTCCATCATGACCTTTGATGGGATTTTGGGTCATGAAAAGCTGGTATCAAAGCCCTAGGTACATAGGTTCTATGATTCATGAGCAAGTCTAGTAGAGTATTGAGGAGAGGTACAGATACATTTGTACTTATCTTCGAGAAGCTACAGGATTATTAGGAAACTTTACTTTCTTTCATTCTTTATCGTGTGAATTGTTTTATTCCGAAGTATGAACGTTTACCTCCTATTCTCTCATAGATGGTGAGGAAACATTCCATATGAGAATCTGAGTAGACACTAGTGTCCCCTGTCAGAATCGCGAGAGGCCGGGACTGGGATAGAGATTCATTTGGCGCACACCCTGTAGCTAGAGGTCCTCCTAAAACAGCCACAATTGAGCCACTAGTAGCTCCAGATGAGGAGCAGGTGCCCGATCATGTTGAGCAAGTGGGATGAGCTTAGGCACCTGAAGGACCAATTACTACACCTAGACTTCAGGAGACTTTGGCTCACATTATGAGTATGTTTTAAAGCTTGAATCGGTCGAGATTGATTCCGGTTGCACAGATACTTCACAAGTTGGGAGAGTATCCTATATTCCCCCGTACGTACACTAGAGCAGCTGCCTCATGTTTATCAGACCCCCGATGTTCTACTAATGTAAGTAGTCATTGTAGTTCAGTCCGAGATATGGCCAGCCTTGTCTGATGAGGATTAGAAGAGGATGGAGAGGTTTTAGAGACTTTGTACACTACATTTCAGTGGAGGGACTACTGAGAATGCACATTGCTTCTTACTAGTGTCATCGTATTTTATGCACTTTAGGTTCGTCGAGTAGGGGTTGACTTTATTACCTTCCAATTATCGAGGTCGGCATACAGATGGTGGCTCACTTATGAGTCAAGTAAGCGAACTGGAAAAATATCGCTCACTTGGTCTTAGTTTTTTTCTTTTAGGAGTTTATCCCACAAATTCGCAGAGACAAGTTGCACAGTAAGTTATAGAATTTATACCATAAGGGTATGACTGTGACCTATTATGCTATGATGTTTATAGATTTATCATGCTATACAACTTTTCTTGTTTCTACTAAGAGGGAGAGGGTCTGTAAATTTGTTAAGGAACTCACCTACAGCCTTGGTTTGGGATGGCGTGGGAGATGGAGATTGAGACTACCTTTCATCAGGCTGTGGAGATTGCTAGGAGGCTAGAGCATATCCGCAAGTAGGAGAGGGAGGATAGGGAAGAAAATAAGCTTCGTGGTTTTGGAGGATTTAGGGGTACCTACTCTGGGGGAAAGAGTCGATGTGGTAGAGGTCATTTCAACCGACCATTTTAGTCTGCACTTTAGGTTTCACATGGTGCTCTAGGTAGCCATGTATTTTAGGGCACTCATACCGAGGAGTCATCCTTCTGTGCACCTCCAGCACAGAGTTCTTACGGTGGTTATTCCAGTCATTCTGGGCAAACTCGGTTCTAGTAGCTATATCTAGAGAGAACCTTTTATGAATGTGGTGATTTGGGGCACACGAAGAGATATTGTCCCTGGCTTCGGATGAGTGTACCGTAGTAGGGTACCCAGGCTATGATTCCCCCACCAAATTCTATACCACCTGTGCAACCATCTAGAAGTGGAGAATAGGTAGGTAGAAGTCATCTTAGGGGGGAGGGGCAGGCCCGTTGTTATGCTTTACCTGGTAGGACTGAGGCGATCACATCAGATACGGTCATTACATGTATTATTGTGGTATGTTATAGAGATGTGTCAATATTATTCGATCTAGGTTCAATTTATTTGTATGTGTTATCTTACTGTGCATCATATTTGGATATGTCTCGTATTTCTTTGGATATTCCTATTTATGTGTCTACCTGTTGGGGATTCTATTATGGTGGATCATGTCTATTGTTCTTATGTTGTTACTGTTAGGGGCTATGAGACTAGGGTTGATCATTTGTGTCTTAATATGGTTGAATTTTATGTGATATTTAGTGTGGATTGACTATCTACATACCATGCTATTCTTGATTGTCACACTAGACCGTGACATTCGCTATGACGGGGTTGCCAAGGTTAGAATAAAAGGGTTCCTTGGGTCACATTCCTAGTATAGTGGTTTCTTTTATAAAGGATCAAGGGATGCTTGAGAAGGGATATTTGGCGTACTTAGACTTTGTTAGAGTGTTAGTGCTAATACTCCTATGGTTGATTCAGTCCCCGTAGTGAGAGACTTTCCAGATGTACTTCCAAGAGACCTACCGGGTATGCCACCCCTTAGAGAAATTGATTTTGGTATTGATTTAGCATTAGTCACTCAGCCCATATCTATTCCATCCAATCGCATGGATCCAACAGTGCTGAAGGAATTCAAATAACAGTTGTAGGAGTTGCTGATAAGGGGTTCATTAGGCTTTGTGTTTCTCCGTAGGTGCACCGGTATTACTTGTGAAGAAGATGGATGGTTCCATGAGAATGTATATTAATTACAGGCAATTGAACAAGGTTACCATAAAGAACAAGTATCCATTGCCTTGCATCGATGATTTGTTTGATCAGCTTCAGGGTACTAGAGTGTTCTGAAAGATTGACTTGAGATCAGGGCACCATCAGTTGAAGATTAGGACATTGGACATTCCTTTGATGGCTTCAGGATTTGTTATGGGCATTCAAAGTTCTTGGTGATGTATTTTGTGCAAACATCCAAAATCTCACATGATGTCTCAAACTCATGACCTTCTCTTGATACTGAATCGTGACCTCGTCCGTGCAAATCTCAATCCCATACGGATTATCCACAAGGATATTGAAATATATGTGGATGACGTAATCATCAAGTCGTGGAAGAGTTCGGATCCTTTTAGTGACTTGAGGAAGTTCTTTGAACGATTGGAAAGGTACAATTTGAAGCTGAATCCTGCAAAGTCTGCATTCGGAGTTTCCGTAGGAAAATTGTTGGGTTTCGTCGTCAGCAGGAAGGGGATAGAGTTGGATCCCTCGAAGATCAAGGCTATTCAAGACATGCCTCCTCCCAAGAGCAAGAAGGGCATAATGAGCTTCCTTGGGAGGTTGGATTACATCGGTATATTCAGAGCCCCGTCAATGGTAATCTGTGAACCGATTTTCAAGTTATTGAAGAAAGATGCCGCTACAAAATGGGCAGAAGAATGCCAAAAAGCTTTCAATAGAATTAAGGAGTATTTGTATAGTCCGCCAGTGCTGGTTCCTCATGTACCTGGGAAGCCGCTACTACTATATTTGTCCATCTTGGATAATGCATTTTCATGCGTGTGTGGGCAACACGACGAGACCAAAAAAAGGAACAAACTATTTACTACCTGAGCAAGAAATTCACGCCATACGAAGCCAGATACACCTTGTTGGAACGAACACATTGTACTTTAACCTGGATCATTCAGAAGTTAAGACATCACTTATCAGCATATACAACATATTTGATATCCAGACTTGACCCGCTCAAGTACATCTTCTAGAAGCCAATTCCTATGGGAAAATTAGTAAAATGGCAGATTCTTCTCAGTAAGTTCGACATCGTATACGTGACACAAAAAGATATTAAAGAATAAGCATTGGCCGATCATCGCGCAGAAAACCCGATGGACAAAGACTACGAGTCACTTACCACATATTTCCAGATGAAGAAGTGTTGTTCATAGTGGAAGACATTTCAGAGTCATACCTAGGGTGGAGGATGTTCTTTAATGGAGCTGCAAATTTCAAGGGAGTGGGAATCGGGGCAGTCTTAATCTCTGAATCGGGACAACACTATTTTATTTTGGAAAAGATAAGGTTCCCCTGTACAAATAATATGACAGAATACGAGGCATGCATCCTTGGGATTAGGATGGCAGTTGACACGAACATCAAGAAACTTTTGGTCATAGGAGATTCTGATTAGCTGATCCACTAAGTCTAAGGAGAATGAACTACCAATAATGTCAAGATCCTTCTGTAATTGTATTTGTGTGATGGAACTGTGCAAGAAGTTCACCATGATCGAGTTCAAACATGTTCCCATAAATTCAGAATGAGTTTGCCGATGCTCTTGCAACATTGTCATCCATGATTCAATACCTGGACAAGAATTACATCGACCCCACCGATCCGGGACCAACATGCATACTGCTTCCACGCAGATGAAGAGCTAGATGACAAGCCTTGGTATCCTGACATCAAGAGATTCCTCAAGGCAAGAGAATATCCAGAGAGTGCCCCCAAAAGTTAGAAGCGAGCATTGAGGTGATTAGCAAATAACCCTTTTCTTAACGGGAAGCCCTGTATAGGAGGATCCCAGACTTGGGTTTGTTAAGGTGCATAGATGTTGCTAAAACAAAAAGAATATTGGAAGAAATACATGCAGGAATATGTGCTTCTCTTATGAACGGTTTCACTCTAGCCAGGAAGATTATGAGAGCTGGATACTTTTGGATGACCATGGATAGGGACACCATTCGCTATGTGCAGAAATGTCACCTATGCCAAATTCACAGGAGTTCATCCGGGTTCCGCCGAATGAGTTAAACGTACTGGGTTCTCCTTGGATGTTCAGAACGGTCACATCAAATAGACATCATTTCATCTTGGTAGCCACCGATTACTTCACTAAATGGGTCGAAGCTTCCACATACAAGGCTGTTACAAAATAGGTGGTGGAAGATTTCATCCGTAACAACATAGTCTGCCGATTCAGAATTCCTGAGTCAATCATAACTGACAATGCAACAAATGTTAACAACGGTCTCATGAGATAAATTTGCGAAAAGTTCAAAATCATCCATCGTAATTCCACAACATACAAGTCACAGATGAATGGAGCGGTTGAAGCAGCCAACAAAAACATCAAGAGGATCTTGCGAAAGATAGTGGACAATCAGAGGCAATTCCATGAGAAACTATCATTTGCCAATATTGAGTTCAAACATGTTTCCAAAATTCAAAATGAGTTCACCGATGCTCTTGCAACATTTTCATCCATGATTCAACACCCGCACAAGAATTACATCAACCCCATCGAGGTAGAGATCCGGGACCAACATGCATACTGCTTGCACATAGATGAAGAGACAGATGGCATGCCTTGGTATAATGATATCAAGAAGTTCCTCGAGGCAAGAGAATATCCAGAGAGTGCCACTAACAGATATAATAGAGCATTGAGGAGACTAGGAAATTACTTTTTCCTTAACGGGGAAGCACTATATAGGAGGACCCCGGACTTAGGTCTATTAAGGTGCGTAGATACTGCTAAAGCAACAAGATTATTGGAAGAAATACATACAGGTTCGTGTGGCCCTCATATGAACGGTTTCACTTTAGCTAGGAAAATTCCGAGAGCTTGATACGTTTGGATGACCATGGAAAGGGACAATATTCACTATGTGCAAAAATGTCACACGTGCCAAATTCACAGGAATTTCATCCTGGTTATGCCGAATGAGTTAAACGTAATGGGTTTTCCTTGGTTGTTCGCCGCTTGGGGCATGCATGTAATTGGACCTATGGAACCGGCCGCATCAAATGGAAATCATTTCAGCATGGTAGTCATCGATTACTTCACTAAATAGGTTAAAAATTCCACATACAAGGTTGTTACAAAGATGGTGGTGGAAGAATTTATCTGTAACAACATAGTCATCCGATTTGGAATTTTAGAATCAATCATAACTGACAATGAAACAAATCTAAACACCGATGTCATGAGAGAAATTTGCAAATGTTCAAAATTGTCCATCATAATTCCACAACATAAATGCCACAGATGAATGGAGCAGTTGAAGCCGCCAACCAAAACATCAAGAGGAGCTTGTAAAAGATAGTGGACAATCTTAGTCAATGCCATGAGAAACTATCATTTGCTCTACTTGGTTACCACACCACCATGAGGACATCTATTGGGGAAACATTACACATGCTGGTATACGGTACATAAGCTGTAATACCCACAGAGGTCGAGATACCATATTTAAGAATTATCTAGGTATCCAAGTTGGACGACGCATAATGGATACGTGTCAGATAAGAACAACTTATGCTCATTGATGCAAAAAGGACGGATGCAGTTTGTCATGGTCAGCAGTACCAAAATAGGATGGCCAACGCATTCAATAAGAAAGTGAAACCTCGGCACTTCATATTGGGGCAACTGGTTTTGATGAAGATATTTCCCCATCAAGAAGAAGCTAAGGGGAAATTCGTGCCAAATTGGCAGGGTCTTTATGTGGTCCATCGAGTATTGTTAGGAGGAGAACTAATCTTAAAAAAATGGATAGCAGAGTAAGCACAAAGCCCAACAAATCAGATGCAATCAAGAGATACTACATTCGAAGACAATAGAGTTAGGTTGTGTTGTAACAGAACTACACCCGACCTGACTTCTCACGGCGAGATACAGAGGCAATCTACATAGGATCCGGTCTCACTCTTGTAATAGAAAATCCAAATATCATTTGTTATGTATTCAGAACTACGCCATGACATGATTTCCTTTCATAGGAATACGTAGGCAATCCATATGGGATTTAGTCAAATATTGTAATCGAACTACATTTTAGCCTGATTTCGTTTTGGATACATAGGCGATGTGAGTCAAACTCGGTCATATCATTTCAAAATTCTATCATTTTGCATCTATTGTAATCGAACTGCATTTTGACCTGATTCCATTTTGATATGTAGGCTACCTGATTCATGCTAGGTCATTTTATTTACTCATACCCTCGAATTACGCTTAGACCTGATTACGTTTGGATACGTAGGCAACCTGAAAATGTTAGGTCATCACCCTAGGAAATGCTTTTGTAATGCATTATCTAGATTAGGAAACAATCTTATCAATAAGGAAGTTACGTCGTCAGGGGCATATCCAGAAAAGCATCATCAGCAAGGAAAGGACATCCAGAAATGATACTCGCATTGAAGGAAATGTCAAAACATGTCATAATCCGGAGTAACGGCATTTTCTATATACATAAATGATTTTTCAAAAAATAACTTTTAAGAAAAATACTACTTTTTCCACCTACCAAACCACATGGCATAATTCATCAGATTGGGGCAAGCTCAGGTCCACGATCAACACGAATCAACGCCCCTCCCTACTAAGTACTTTTCTTTGAGCGCAGGATTGAGATGATTCCAAAGGCGTCAGATAACATCATAGTCAATGCCAAATCCACTATAACCTCATGAGCCCCTAATCTTCCTTTATTGTTCAATTCGTTTCAGCCTTATATAAGCAAGTACTATCTTTGAATTCGTTGCAGATACTCCGGAGCCAAGACTCTAACACAACCAGATCACTATCTGTTCTGCCAATCAGAGAGTCATGTACATATCAAACCGTCAGCTCTACCAATCGGAGTTCCTTATCATATCAAAACCATCTGCTCTGCCAATCGGAGCACCTTGTATATATCAAACCGTCTACTCTGCCAATTGGATCATGTAGTACATATCGCACCGTCTACTCTGCCAATCAGACACTTTGTCAATAAGAGCACCTTGTACAGATTACACCATCGCTCTGCCAAATCAAAGATTCCCGATAGATTGTGACCAACTTCGCCAATCGAAGGATGGACCATTCATTTTTGTCACACGTTTCGCCAATCTCTGGCCGCAAATTAGTTTTTCAGTCAAGAGTATCTCTTGGGCATGCTCATTTGTTTCCTTTTTTTTAATCTTGAATGTATTGATGTTTAATTTGTGCAGCTTACATGCGTGTTTACATTTTTAATCAATTCAAATTCAAATAATCCCATAACGCGGAGATTCAAATTCAAAGTCGAATACTCCCATCTGCGGAGATTCAAATTCAAAGTCAAAAACTCCCATCGCGCGGAGGTTAAAATTCAAAGTCAAATATTCCCATCACGAGGGAATTCAAAGTTAGATTCAAAGTCAAATACTCCCATCGCATGGAGGTTCAAATGCTCCGACAACTTCGAAACGGTACACAACCTGGCTAACATTCAATATCGAACTCAAACACCCGTCCCCATCATCCCAAATAATGCTCTAGAGCTCGAAGGCTTCAGATTCAAACATCCCATTGCACAAAAATCCCAAATAAAAGCTAGCCTACAGCCATGCATTGTTATTCCTGCATATTTACATAAAATCTAATCTATTCGTGTTTATGTGTGTATTTTCCTTTTTACAAGTTCAATCATTACAAAGTGGAACTTCCTCTAAGAAACAAACCAGGTTACACTGCTATGAGAGGAAACATACTCATAAGCGAGCCAAGGATCCAGTCTCCAACTGGATTTGATCAGTAGAACTTCGAAATTGCCAAATCTCTCAAATCCCATAATCAAGCTGTAATTTAGAAATAATTGGGTCTCAAAATATTTCCATCTTGGGGTATCATCATAACACTATATTGGGGCAATTCTTGCAAGCGTAATTGTGATGACCCGATAGGTCATCTTATGTTTTAGAACCTAATTATGTGCTTTGAAGGCTTAAATACCTCATTCTAGCCTTTCTAAATTTGCGTGCACAGTCCGGGTATTTTTATCAGAAAGCTTTTATGTTAAAAACTAAGACAATATGAAATTTTTGCCTTAAGATCCATTTGAGTTGACTTCGGTCAACGGTTTGAGTAAACGGACCCGGATTCATGTTTGGACGGCCTAGTGGGTCCGTATCATGATTTGGGACTTGGCCGTATGCCCGGAATCGAATTTGGAAGTCCCTAGCTCGAGTTATCACACTTTGTTAAAATTTGAAAGTTAAAGGCTTAATGATTTTGAAATGTTTGACCAATGTTTGAATTGTTGGATATCGGGTTCGTATTTTGGTTTTGGAACCCGGTATATATCCAATACTATATTTATGACTTGTGTGTCAAAGTTGGTGAGAAACTGAGTTGGTTTGACGTGATTCGGACGTTCGGTTGTGAAAATAGAAGTTTTAAAGTTTTCTTGAAAATTTCATTTGATTTGGTGTTCAATTCGTAATTCTAATGTTATTTTGGCGATTTGATCGTGCGAGCAAGTTCGTATGATGATTGTAGACTTGTGTGTATGTTTTGTTTGGGGGCCCGAGGGTTCAGGTGAGTTTCAGATAGGCTATAGAGTGGTTTGGACTTATAAAACTCAGCTGGTTTTGCAATTTCTGGTAACTGGTGTCTGATCTCGCAATTGCGAGATCAGTGTTCGCATTTGGGAACATTCCCCAATCCTGACAGGCTCGCATTTGCAAACAAATTCTTTGCATTTGCGAAGAGTACCTGGGTCAGCATGAGTTCACATTTGCGAACAATACTTCGCATTTGCGAAGTGGGGCTGGGGTAGGCTTGGTCGCATTTGCGATCAATTTGGTCGCAAATGCGGAAGATCAATGTTCGCATTTGCGAACAAGTCATCATAAATGTGATGAAAGCAGAGATGTGAAGGTCTTTGCATTTGCGATTGATTCTTCGCATTTGCAAACCTCAGGTCGCAAATGCGACATCTGCAACTGATCAAAATGGGACTTAGACGGGATTTTGGTTCATTCTCTCAAATTTTTAAACTAAGAAACCCTAGAGGCAATTTGTTAAAGAACCTTTCTTCCCCATACCATTGGTAAGTGATTCTAAACTAGTTTCTTTCAATCTTCAACTACGTTTCCTAAGATTTCAACCAAATATCTTGTGTTTTCATGGTGGAAATTGGGGGTTTTGGGTAGAATTAGGGATTTTTCTAAAATGGAGATTTAGACCTCAAATTGAGGTCGGATTCCAAAATAAATTATATAACCGGGCTCGTGAGTGAATGAGTGTTCATATTTTGTGATTTTAACGATTCCGAGACGTGGGCCCGGGGAGGGTTTTTGGGGCAATTTTCTAATTTCTTGCTTTAGCTTTGATTTCATTAATTATATTAGTTTCTTATAGTTGTATTTATGATATATAATTGATTTTGGCTAAATGTGGGCCATTTAGAGTCGGATATTCGTGGAAAAGACATTGTTACCGATTGATTGCGCTTGGTTCGAGGTAAGAGGCTTGCCTAACCTTGTGTGGGAGAAATCCCCTTAGGATTTAGTACTGTTGTGATATGTGAGCACCGTGTACGTGAGGTGACGAGTACGTACACAGGCTATTTGTTGTAAAACTCGATTTTTACTGAGTATCAACCTGTTTTTGTTTTAATTTGCGTTATACCGTTTTAATGAGTATTTGTCTGTTTCCATTCTTAATTGAGCTATTACAATATGTGTAGTTATCATGTTTAGTCTAATATCGCATGTCTACGTGCTTTAACTACTTATTTGAACTCTATGAAGCATGCCTAGTTGATTTTTGGTTTTTTTCTTTGTTCTTTATCTGTATTAACTGTAAAGATCTTGCTGTTAACTGTTGTATTTATCGGTTTGAGCTGTGTATTTACTTTTGAGACTACGAGGCGGTTCCTCGGGAATTCTCCCTGCACATTTACTTTTGAGACTACAAGGCGGTTCCTCGGGAGTTCTCCCTGCATGTTTATTTTCGGGACTACGAGGCGGTACCTCGGGAGATTCCCCTGCACATTTACTTTTGAGACTATGAGGCGGTACCTCGGGAGATCTCCTCTCATATTTACTTTTGGGACTACGAGACGGTATCTCGGGAGATCCCCGGTTGGGTAGTTATTTCTTTTTGACTACGAGACGGTATCTCGGGAGCGCCCCTGTTGTTATCACATTGTACCGTGTTATTATTTATTTGTGAATTCTTTCTGTTAAATTTCCCATTTTACTTCATTTTATTATACCATCTGTCTTATTATTATATCCAGTAGGGCTCGGACCTGACCTCGCCACTACTCTCCCGAGGTTAGGCTTGGCACGTACTAGGTACCGTTGTGGTGTAGTCATGCTACTCTTTTGCACGTGTTTTGTGTGCAGATTCAGGTGCTTCTTATAAGCCCCGCTATTAGCTGAAAGTACTTGCTGCTATACGGAGACTTCAATGTACATCTGCCGCATCCGTAGACCTCGGAGTCCCCCTCTATTCTCTCATATGTCATTTACCTTCCGTATTTTTTTATTAGACTCTGGTGTATAGAGATCTTAGTTTCCTTCTGTAGCTTGTGACTTATGATGTTCCGGGTTTTGGGAATACTGTGTATTACTAGAGTGTTGGTTATTGTACATGCCAAGCGGCATTGTTACCAGTTATTTAGTTATCTGTTGCAGTTAGTTGTTAAGTTTTACTTCCATTTTATTATTTTCCCGTTTTGTTAGGCTTACCCAGTCCTAGAGACTAGGTGCCGTCACGACGTCTTACGGAGGAAGAATTGGGTCGTATCAGTAATTCTCTCTGAATTGTCATTCCAGAACTACATATGCCCTTATTCTCGTTAAGCCCAAGGTTTGTAGACAGTTTGAAGCCAGAATTCGGCCGTAATCTCATAAGTCTCTTTCACAAATCCATACACTATCTCTGCAATATATGCCTTGAGTCAGGGAACAATTGGTCATTAAGTCAATTTATCTGCCCGCAAACTCTTTTATTGTCTCCGGTCAAAGAGGGATATCTGCTGACTACCAATTTTGAACCTCCCCTTTTAAGTTAAATTTTTTACACTTATCGATCGGCAATAAAAGTAGTGGAGTAATCTAAAAACAATTAACAATATCTATTTTCTCAAAATAAATACTGTAATAAGTATTAATAAGCATAATAATAGTTAATAATATTATGTCTATAATCAACAATAAACTGGTCTTAAATATTATGATTATATTACTTCTACTACTTTAATTAATTAGAACTAGCTTTTATAATTTTATAAACAAGTATAACAATTATTTTAATAATTTAGTCTAAAAGTTTATAATTATATTACCTCTATTACTTTAATCAACCAAAACGATTAGTTTTCATAATTGATGAGTGCTATAATTTTAATTATTTAAAAATTAACTAATTATATTAATTAATTAATAATAAATTTGTTAATTACACTTTATTTCATTTTATTGGTATTAATAAGCCTAATTAATTTAATTATAAAAGGGGTTAAAACTTAAAATAGGCTACAATTGCAATTGGTTAGTTTTAATTCAATGTGGCTATAGTCTAAATTCCTATCCAACTCAATTTGGTCCAAATACAAGCGCAACACCTCATAACACGGTCTGGCAAAATCCCCGTCCCCATCATATTTGGCAATCCATGCCACCCATATCAACGATCCACAACACATCTGGACCGTTGATCCAAATCATCAACGGTCCACAGTTAATCCCAATTTCTTTATTTTTAAAACTTTCCTGCATTTCATCTTAACCATTGGATCCAAGTGATCCAACGACTCCCAATTTCTTCGCATTAAATGTTTTTCTCCTTTTTGATCGCAAAAAATTCGGAGCCATTGATCACAATGATCCAACGGCTCCCCTTCTATCTCTCATTTTAACTAAGAGACCAACTCCCAAACCCTAATCATTTCCACCAAGACCGGCCGCCCTCGTTTCCCTTTCCTCTCTCTTTTCTCTCTTCTCATAGACCCATCAATCTCTGAGACCTTGCACTAATTTGTGTAAGGTCAGCACTAATTTGTGTAAGGTCACCCAAAATCGAACCAAAACATTTATCTTGTCTCTTCCAACCATGAATCTTGCCGGTGTTTCCCTTTTTTCTCAACTCAATTTGAATCACAACCCCGAAACCCTAGACTAAAAAATTTAAGCATTCAAATCTAATGGTTTCATTTCCTGTTGTTCAAATCACCACATGCATCTGATGATTCATGAGGATCTCGAACTACATCGTGATTAGTTTTGGTCCAGTGGTCAAACGTGGCGACCTCTGGACCTTAGCTTTGACTGTTGGTCCTTTGGTCTTCGACGTCAGATTTCCTTCACTATTTCTTACCATGGTATTTTCCTTCTGTTTTCCCCCTTTGCTATCATCAACCTTCAATCGTCACACTCCACTATCTCTTTGAATTCAACGAAACTCTAAGGCTTCAATCGCTATAAATAGAGGCTTTAATGCTTCCACCTAACAAGAAGAACTACCAAAAAACTTAAGTAAAATACAATATGGTAAATACTTTGAGTTCCTTCTCTAATTTCTTTTCCTTCTTTCACTTCTGCATGAGTTCGACCACAGTGAGTTGATTGTGAGATAGAGCTCTTAGATGGCTAGGGATTGCCTCTACTTGGTTTGCTACTCCGAAGAAGGTAAACCATTGAACCATTCTGTAATTATTCATGTGTTATCATGTAGTCGCGCTTGTGTGACATTTTCTACTAATTTCTTTCCCAATTTTCTTCATGATATTCATCACTAAATATGTAGCTCTCATCATGTTCTCCTGCTTGTATTTCCTGTTTTTCGTTATGTTTACCCTATGCTATTGTTTACATTATTGTCTCACAATGATCATTGATTTTGTTTCTTATACTGATATTATTGTTAGGTGTATGTCTTATTAAATTAATATTGCTGTGAGCCTAATTCTATTAGTTCCCTATGCTAATTTAAGCTAACTAATTTCTGTGGTGGCATCCATATTTAGCCTATGCCACTACACATAGATTGAGTGATATTAACTGATCTCTATACTTATGATCGTATTAAGCTGATTAAATGATGTTCCTAAAGTCTTTCATGATATCTTGTTTAACTAACTGAAGTCTCCATCATTATGTTGCCCCTGTTAAAATAATCATCATACTTACAGTATCACGCTGCTTGTGTTCACCTAGTTAAATGAATCCCACTGATGGCCTTGCCCACATTATCATGTTGATTTAATTAAGTGTCTTTGTTGCGGCCAAACGCACATGCAAATATACGCGATCATAAAGTAATAAAGTGATAAGATAGAGTGTCGAACCATGAGGACTTGTTATAAACTATTAACTAAATTAGACTATCATAATTATCTAAACAAGAATTAAATCTAGATGTATTTGATTCTAAACTAATTAAAATAATGAAAAACAAATAGTGAACTTTGACCTAAGGAATATCAGATTTTTATGTTTTCAATGTAATGAAAACGATCTAAGGTTATGGGCTATCTAACAATCCTATTGTATTCTTCAATTAAATTAACTAATTAATTTATCTGATTTATTGGTCAACAGAGTTATTATTGTTCATAAGAATTTGTCGATCTCCTAATCGCCTATTCAAGCTAACCCAACCCAAGACTTTCCGAATAAAACTTCAACGTCAGCGTAGTGGAGCTGGTGTCGGCTATGAGGAACATTAAGGAAGCACGGTTCCGGAAACCAATGAGATCCGATCCTAATTAGAGGGATCCTAATCTATGGTGAAAATACCATGGGACCAATGGTCACCGTACTGGGACTACCGGCATTTGCGCCAGGAGTTGGCGACATTGCTGAAAAACGGCCATCTCAGAGAATTCTTAAGTGATCGGGCTAAAAACAACTATGGCCGCAATCATGCCAATGCGGAACCTTTGAAAGTAGGAGAAGACCCTCCACGTTTGACTATCAACATGATTTTCGCAGGGGGGGAGGGGGGGAACGAGATTAATGGTGTGACATCTTCGGTGGCAAAACGATGAAGGTATCAGTAACACATAGTAAGAGACTTTTAGAAGTTGCTGGACGACATTACTTTCACGGAGGAAGACACATGTGGACTACTACTACCACGCAATGATGCCTTGGCAATCTCTTTAAATGTCTTAGATTTTAAAATTAAACGTGTTTTGGTGGACCCAGGAAGTTCGGCCAATATTATCCAGTAGAGAGTGTTAGAGAAGCCAAGCTGGCCGGAAGTATCATTCCGTCCACAAAGCTCTTCGTCGGGTTCAATCTGGCAAGCATGACAACTCGAGGAGAGATTTTGCTACCCACGGATGCAGATGGGGTGATGAAGACGACCTTTTTGAGGTAGTAGACAACAATATGGGCTACAATATTATCCTGGGGAGACCATGGTTGTACAAGATGAAGGCTGTACCGTCAACCTATCATCAATTGCTGAAAGTTTCAACTCCCGAGGGAATTAAACTAATAAGAGGAGACCAACCAGCGACAAGGGAGATGAACACAAGCTCAGTTTTTAGTAGTAAAGGGAAGGAGCATGCAACATAGCAATTACAGGAACCGACGCATGCTCCCGAGCCGAGCGAAGTCAACCAGGGGCAGGAGTCTTCAAAATCCTATCAGGTACCAAGATATTTCCAGGTACCAGAATAAATGGATGCATCAAAGTCCATAGCAAAAGAACTAGAACAAGTCACGTTGTTCGAAAAAATCCCGGAGAGCAACTTCCACATGGGGACAGGACTAATCCCCGAGCTCAGGTCAGGATTTATAGAATTTCTTAAATATAATGTTGATTGTTTTGCGTGGTCGCATGCAGATATGAAAGGTATTCCACCGGAAGTGACTGTGCACAAACTAAGCCTAGATCCTAGCATCCCTCCGGTAAGGAAGAAAAAACGTCCTATTGCCGAGGTCAGAAACAAATTCGTTAAATAAGAGATAACTCATTTGCTTGATATCAGTTCAATCCGAGAGGTAAAGTATCCTGACTGGCTAGCTAATGTTGTAGTAGTTCCAAAAGAGAATAATAAATTTTGCATGTGCGTAGACTATAAGGATTCATATAAGGCATGCCCAAAAGACACGTTCCCATTGCCGAACATTGATCAAATGATTGATGCGATGGCCATGCACGAGTTAGTTTAGTTTCTTCAATACTTACTTCGGGTACAACCAAATCAAGATGAACCCATAGGATCAGGAAAAAACTTCGTTCATAACGAACTTCGGTATATATTGTTATAATGTGATGCCTTTCGGGCTAAAGAATACCGGAGCCACTTATCAGCGGCTCATAAACAAAATATTTGAGAAACAAATAGGGAAAACCATGGAATCTTACATAGATGATATATTGGTTGAGTATTTGAACGCAAGAGATCACCTTAAACACTTACAAGAAACCTTTGACATCCTAAGAAAGCACAACATGAAGCTTAACCCCGAGAAGTGTGCCTTCGGAGTCAGCTCTAGTAAGTTCTTGGGTTTTCTGGTGTCGCAAAGGGGGATTGAGATCAACCCCAATAAAATTAAAGCCATCGAAGACATCCCGGACCAGCTATCGAGCGTGAAAGAGGTTCAAAGGTTAACAGGAAGACTGTCCATTTTAAGTAGATTTATTTCCTAGTCTTCAGAAAAGTTCCATCATTTCTTTTCACTCCTAAAAACCGAGAGGGAAACACTCCTCCTCCTCTGAGGATCTTCGGAGGGGTCAGAATAATTATGCCCTAAATTCCCAAGAACTAGGGACTAGGGAAGAGGAACATCCTCTTCTTGGATGACTGCGGCCGGTGCAGATGTTGTAGCCGTTATTGTTGGCGAAGACGGAGAAAAGGTTGATGGTGTTGTAGGTTGAGAAGCAGATGCGACAAAAGTTGTTGTAGTTGTTGGTTACTCATCAACCGAAGATGGAAGTGACCCGGTACCCAACCTCACAGTGTCAGGAACAATGACTGGGACTTGGAAGTGAGGATTAGCATCTTCCACCAGATCAAATTCCCCCAAGGGTGCCGGGAGGTCGTCCTCAGTTAGCGAAACTAGCTTAACAGATTGAGCATTTTGTTTAGCTGATGAAGGTTTTCATCTTCTATGTAGAGAAGCCCCTCATCACTGACTCCTCCATCATCATCAATCATTACGGTGTCTATAGATGGCTCAGGCGCGGTGTTCATCACCACAATATCTATGGATGGCTCAGGCGCGACACTCTTTGCCTTCTTAATTTTGCCCCCGGCCGAATAGAACGTCGCCTCTTTGGTTGCTTGTTCTCTGGACAGGGACTCCGAGAGGAAGCACTTGCACCATAAGCAGGTCCGACAACACCCGTTCGGGCAAAGGCCTCCTGCAATAACCTCACCGCATCTGAAGGATCAGCCAAAATGTCCTCCTCGGTGACGAAAATAGACCCCCGCGGTAGACCTGAATGAGGCAGAAAAACAAGTTAGCCAAAACTTCTTTTATGGAAAATAAATACAAGGCTAGTTCGGGAATCAATTTACCATGATTTTTGGCCTTCCACTCGTATTTGAGGGCAGTTCTTTCCTTCGGCCAGTCTCGGACGTAGTAATATCAAGAATCTTCCAGACCCACTGGTCCAAGCCTTCGACCCTTGGAGGTATCTACCGAGTTTCTGAGATAACAAAAGGAGAAGAGCTAGAAACAACATGAACAATTCTTAATCATTCAAAAGGGAAGATATCGAACTTACGTGTATGATTCCAAGATTCAGGAAAGGGTGGGGTTGTGGCCTGGATGGTGTCCCTAAAGGCAACTACAACGAACAACTCCATCCACACACGGTCATTGTCATTATCCATGTTGATGACCAAAATATGGTGACCACATTTGCTGAAGTTTATCATTCCCCTACGAAATATCTTGGGGGAATAAAGGTTCATCTTCCCCTTTCTCCTGGCATAGCTGCCGAAGAACATGCTACCGTATGCCACACATAAGGGCTCACCTGTGCCAAGCAGACCTGTTAGCGGAAGCAAAACTCCAAGATAACGGAGTCAAGCCCCTTGCTCAATGAGAACGGGCCGAGAGTGAAGGGGTACGTGTAAACGTACGTAAAACCCTTATTGGAGAAGGTTACCCGCTCCGCTAGGTCAGGAGAAATGATGCCCAAACCTTGACAACCATAGTCTTCCTTCATAGCAGGGATGCTAGAAGGACGGATGGAAAAAGGATATACGCCAACAACCCACGTGCGGGACTTAGTAGAAGGTAACTTCTCTTTGAAGTCCTTAGTTGTAATGAGCTTTCTGGGGATAATGGTGCTCACCATAGGAGGAGCATTATCATCAGTGTTTTCCTTGTTCTTTGAAGAACTGGATATTTTGGAAGAAGAGGCCATAATTATCAGAAGGAAATAAAGGTTCTACTCTGAAGAGGGAGATTAAAGGAAGTTGAAAATAAGTGTGAGTCGAATAAAAAGAGTTTGAGAAAGTGTAGAGAATTATGGAGTGTAAAGGAAGAAGGTTGATGCATATAAGTAAAGGAATAGGCGGCTAAAATCATGGCCATAATTACCTCGATAAACGGCAAAAGTGTTGTTGAATCATGGGATGACGCATGTTCGGGGCATTAAATGCAGAGGGGCATGCATCTAATCAACCATCAAAAACTTTTCAGAGGGGGTCAAAGAATTTCCTGCCAAGAAAGGTATCTTTTCCAACTTCCCGGTGACACAAGGATATGCCGCTGGAAATCTGGGGGACTATCTGTATAGGATAAAATATGTTCATATTAAACGCTCGCATAATAAAGCGACACGTGGAGCCGAAGGCAGAAGACAATCATGTCCGAAGGCAACAATCTCGTTTGTTCTCGAAGGGAGTGATGCTCGTAAAGGCGAAATAAATTCCTACCACCCAGTAGCATTTAATGGAGAATAATCTATAGAATTAAGTACGTAGTCCGTTATAGAGAATATGACATTCATTGCCTACCGTTACACATTGTTCAATGGCTCTCATAATTGTCGTTTAAGAGGAGCTTGATTATAGGACCTTGTTCCCTAGGTGCAACTATAAATAGTGAGCTCAACAACCGTTGTAGGGGGAGGAATTTTCTAACAAACTTATGTTATACACTATTCAAAGCTCAATAATATTTAGTCTTCTTGCTTATTTGTATTGTAACTGCTGCCTCCGGAAGCTCTACTTCCGAAAATAAGATTTTAGATATCTTATCTTGATTTCAACGCTAAGTATTACATTCTTGTTTAATTTTTGTTTATCATTTTGGGGATCAAATCGATTCACTTGTCTATAAACTGCGTATAAATTCAACTGTACTATTTTATGGGTAAACATATATGTCTATCGAGTTAGAATCAACAAGAATGCATTTATAATTCCCGTGTAATAACCAAGCTAGTCAATTAGCATATATCTATCCTAACCGCGAATCTATTCCCCGATGCCCGGGTTTAAGAACTTGCTCTACCCAATCCTATGTGCAACCTAAAATTCCCACTTTCAAGTTCAATTCTAGGTTTGTAGATAGTATCCAGTTGGTGATCAAGCAATCAACTAATTAAGCCCAAGATTGAATAAATAAACCAATACGATAAATCAAGAAATCAAAATCAATATTCGAATAACAATAGTCATGAAGGAACCAAAACCCTAGAACGTGAAGCTTAGCTCCACATAGACATGGTAGCCAAATAACAAATCATACAAAGAAATATAAATATTCTTAAGTTTGGTGGAAGAAAAGAAGAATCCCGGCCTCCACGACGGCTCTGTGCTCTCCCTTCATCAAAACTTCCTCTCAAAAACATTCCCCCTTCTCCAAAATAGGTTTTGGACCCTTTTTATACGAGTTGTGACCGTGTAGGGCCGAAATAACCTTGCCCTGCGCGAAATAGGAGACTTCCCGTCACCCAGCGTCCAGGGTAGCATGGGGTGTTAGCCCTCGCGCTGAATCCAGTAGCCTTTGACGTTGCTCTTTCAATTTTTGTTTTGAATTGTAACTCTTATCCCCTTTTGTCTTCCACTTGGGGGGACAAACACCAAAGGGTGTCCCCCCTTTGTCTCCTCTTTTTATTTTTTATTTTCTTATTTCCTTTGTTGCACCCTATTTTGCACTAGTCAAAACAAGATTCAACTTGTGGTTTCTCTGTTGTTGATAAAAAAGAGTCGTCACCTAATATTTAAAGGTATACTAGAGTACCTATTTAATTACTAAGTTGTATGTTTTATTAGTCCTCTAACCGGTGAGATTATGATTAAGGGTTCTTGTTCTTCTAAAGGGAAGGTGTTAGTCACCCCTTAAAATCTACTTGAGGTAGCTCCATAAGACTTAGATTTGGGATCAATTATTTATACTATGCCTTAATTAGCATTAAAGAGTACGACTCGTTGTATATCTAAATGAGAGTATGATGTTAATAAAAGGGATGTGAGACTTTAGAGAGGATGTGAATTTATAAAGGAGTCAAAAATATGTTGGTGGATATAATTGAAAGAGTTATTGAAATATGTATGTGAATAGTTTATATTTATAAAGCATGTGGAAAGGGGTTATAAAACACTTGGTTTAGAGAATGGATGTTCATGTAACTCTAAAAGATGTTTGTAAGAAAAGTGAGCCTAAGATATACCATGGTTTCTGAAATCTTAAATATTAGACTTGAGGAATCGTTTTGAAATCTTTACCGGGCAGCAGTACTTTGGTTTTGAAAGAGTCGATTTTCTTTTAGAAGGCTAGCCTTGCGATTTCGGTCTGATTTTCCTTTTGAAAATGGGGGATGCTGTTTTTGCTAAGTTCTGCGGCTTTAAAATCTTGTGAAGAAAAATAGGTGACCGAAAACATAGTATGATATAAACAAATGTAATTAGCGAAATGGGAATTAATTACTAACTAATTCTTTTTTTAAATCCTATATTGTTTAGGGCTTGCCTATGTTTTATATGACTTAAGGTATAAAGTAAAGCATGTAATCCAATATATAAGTGTTAAATACATGTAGGATAGAATAACCACAAAAGATGTAACAAAATGCAACAAGCAGTGGACTAAACTAGCGAAGCGGTAAACAATAATAACGGAGTTTAAGGAGAGAATTGGACTCTGGAAATTGGACCAAAAAAAGGGCAGGCCCAGCAATAAGAGACGGCTACGGCTGACTCCAAACTTCCAAAAATGCAGAAGTGCTAGGCTTGGGCCTGAGTTTCCTTAGGAACTCGGCAGTCCCAAACAAATGTATATGTCCAAAAGAAGGAGAAGATCATTAGATACATGCTCTATATATTCAGCACATTCAACCATGTAGGAAATATATAAACAAATGATTGGAGCAAGAATATAATAAAATATCAATATTCAAATACTATGAGAAAAGTATACTAATGTGGTGGTTATACATGGCAAATAATTTACATCGAAAACCTTTCGTTGTTAATAAACACTAAACCCCTAAAGAACAACAAGTGTCAATAAATTAAGGGCTAAGGAGAGAATTCTACTCAAGGTCGATGCCCCCTTTGAATCTCCCGATACTTCAAAGTTCCCAAGGGTCTCAAGGCCCAGGGCAATGCGTGTACCGGGGAGAACAGCCCAACCTAGAGTTAAACTCCACTCCCAAATACCCCTAACCACTAACGACTCATTTTTTCCGATGGGTTTAAATGCCAATGAGGTCCTTTTAATGTAAACTAAATACTATAATATTCCCTACAACAGAAGTATACTTTCCTCCTAACTAGATAATATAAGAACAATTTCACTTTTAACCGCACTTCTAATATCAAGGCAATGGATACTCATGCTAAACAAATTTAAAGGTAAGATTTCAAATACATATGGAGGGAGAAACAGAAACACTATAGTATTAGATCCAAACACTTAGGGTTATATTCAAAGGAGAGGCATAGAACACATAATTTAGATATGCAACAACTCGAAAAATGTGGATATCTCTGCCCTGACAGACTAATTATAGATTGATTAGCTTAGGTCTTGCCATAGCACATGTATAGATTAGCAATTCTACTTAGAACTTTTAAAGGCTGAGGGTTCAGACAAACATGCTATAATTGGCAATGCTTGCATAAGTTATTAGGGACATCAGAACATAATCAAAAATCTTAAGAGGTCTACAGATCTTCAGATTTAAGCAGTGGAGTTTCTAGAATGCTTAAACAGATCAACAGATTACCAATCTTACTTTACTGCAGAATTGAGGATATAATCACACCTCCCCCAGAATACTAATCTTATATTGAAACAGGTAAACTATTATGTCCAAGAAACAACAATAAGAAATCCTCTTAGGGTTCCCAAACTAAGTTCAATTCAATAGTAGGGAAAGAAAGGATCAAGTGCAATTTCAAGACAGAGTATAGCGACATGAGGTCATGCAGACAAACAGAGAGACATGTAATATTTGATCAACTATTCATAGTTGCTTTACATGAGGTTACAATTTTACAGAAGACAGGGTGAGCTTTACTATTATAGAATTAAGTCAGCAAGGTCATAAATTGGGGGGGGGGGGGTTATAGAAAAGGGAAGGATTATACCAAACAGGTTTGACTCAAACACATAACTGAAGGTTTTATCTAAACATGAGACAATTATGTCAAGCTTGAAGATAGTCAAAACTTGTCACGACCCGAAATTTCCACCTTCGGGGCCGTGATGACGCCTAACATTTTATTTGCTAGGCAAGCCAACATTAGAGGATCTTTAAGCCAATTTTTAGTCAATTCAATTAAGTAAAACTAATTAAGCCGAAAAGAAGCTAAAATGGAATACAAATGACATAAAACCAATAATATCTAAGTACAACCCGGATCTAGAGTCACAAGTTCACGAGCTTCTAGAATCTCTACAAAATAGGGTTCGAAATAAATACAGCTGTCTCGAATGAAAAGAAAAGTAAATAGGGGAAATGGAAGGGGACTTCAAGGTCTGCGGACGCCAGCAGATCTACCTCGAGTCTCCAAATGCCAATCCGAGCTGGTACGCCTCACGGACAAGAAGTGCAGAGTGTAGTATGTGTGCAACCGACCCAATGTACTCCGTAAGTGTCGAGCCTAAACTCGACTAGGTAGTGACGAGGCTATGACAGGACACCCATGTAAATAAACCTGTACAGACGGAAATATATGTACAACATAACAACAAATAAAGAATTAACAAGTACTATTGGGAGGGGACATGCGAAAGGGGTACAAGATACGGTAACTACAACAAGGAATGATAATAAGAAATTGTCAATAAACCTTTAACCAACAAAATGAACAAACATAATGAATAAAACTACACGGTATCACCCTTCATGTTTTTACTCTCAGCCTTACCATGAAACAATAATAATAGCACGGCATCACCCTTCATGCTTTTACTCTCAATTTTACCATAAGATGATAAATACGGCACAGCATCACCCTTCGTGATTTTACTCTCAATTTCATCATGAACAATAGATACGACACGACATCACCCTTCGTGCATTAACTCTCAAATATTGCACGACATCACCCTTCGTGCATTAACACTCAAATACGACACGACATCACCCTTCGTACATTAACACTCTCCCTTACCATGTAACAATGAACATACAACAACACAGGGAGATAGAATAAGCAAAATCAAGTATTATGTCAACAATGGTTCCACAACACCAATCTCTTTTTCAGAAACAATATTCAATTATAACAGATTGCCCATAAATGCAAAATGAATGATCAATTTAGTAATGAACTAGTCTAAGAATGGATATCATGATCAAAGAAAGAAATAAATGACAAGAAACAAGCTCCACCCCCATGCTTTGACCCAACAACAACGCATAAGTACTCGTTACTTCACATATACGTTGAACCCAACATTTAAACAAATAGCACATAGCAAACAAGTCTTAATCCCTCCAGTCAAGGTTAACCACGACACTTACCTCACTCCCAAAGATCAACTCAAAGCTTAACCACGGCTTTGCCTTTCCAACAAGCCTCCGAACCAACCGAATCTAGAAAATTATCAACCAAACAACTCAAAATAAGCCTTAGGAACTACTCACGAATGAAAAAGGTTCAATTTAGGTCATTATTGAAAAAGTCAACAAAGGTCAATTCACGGGCTCGCTTGGTACAAACCCGAAATTCAAACCAAAACCCAATTATGCATTCACCCTCGAGCCCGGTTATGTAATTTGTTTCAAACTCCGACCTCAATTTGTGGTCTAAATTCAAATTTTACAACAATTCCTAATTATTACCAAACCCCCAATTTCCACCATAAAAATCCTAGATTTTAGGTTGAAATCTTATGAAAAATAATGGAAAAATTGAAAGAAAGTAGGTTAGAATCACTTACCAACAAATTTGGGAAGAAAAGTTCTAGGGAGAATCGCCTCTAGGGTTTTCTAGCTTTGAAAATTTGAAGAATGAACAAAATCGCGTTTTTGGGACTGTTTTAATCACTGGCGTCAAGTGTGCATTGCATTCGCGCGAAACATGACACTTTCGCAAAGAGCAAAGCCTCAATGGCTTACGCGATCGCGAGTTGATCTACGCGTTCGCATAGTCTTAGCCCCTTTAGCCTCCGCATCCGCGATCCTTGTATCGCGTTCACATAGAGCAACAGTCAACTTCCAGCAAATATGGACACAAGTCCAAAAACCTGATACGAACTCGCTCACATGATCAAAACACCAAAATAACACCTAGAATTTGAATCAGAGACCAAATCAAATGAAGTTTTCAATGAAATTTTATAATTTCTATTTTAACAACCGGACGTCCGAATCATGTCAAACTAATTCTGTTTCTCTCCAAATTTGACAGACAAGTGATAAATATAGTAATGGACCTACATCAGGTTTCGGAACCAAAATATGGACCCAGTATCAATAAAGTCAAACATTGGTCAATTCTTTAAAGTCATTAAGCCTTTAAACTTCAAAATTTTGACAAAAAGCAATAACTCGAGCTAGGGACCTCTGAATTAGATTTCGGGCATATGCCAGGTCCCAAATAACGATAAGAACCCACCGGGACTGTCAAAACATGGATCCGGGCATGTTTGCTCAAAATGTTGACCGAAGTCAACTCAAATAGATTTTTAAGGCAAAATTTAATGTTTTATCAAGTTTTAACATAAAAGCCTTCCGAACAAACACTCAGACTGTGCACGCAAATCGAGAAAGGCTTAAGGAAGGTATTGGAGGCTTCGAAACATAGAATTAAGGTTTAAAACTCTAGATGACCTATCGGGTCATCACATTCTCCACCTCTAAAATAACCGTTCGTCCTCGAACGAACATAGAAAAGTACCTGGACTAGTGAAAAGGTATGGATATCTACATCGCATGTCCGACTCGGACTCCTAAGTAGCAGCCTCGACGGGCCGACAGCTATTGCACTCAAACTGAAGGATAACTCTTAGACCTCAACTGTCGAACCTGCCGGGTTAGAATAGCCACCGGCTCCTCCTCATAAGTCAAATCCTTGTCCAATTGGACTTAGCTGAAGTCTAACACATGGGATGGATCACCGTGATACTTCTGGAGTATGGACACATGGAACACCGAATGTACTACTGATAAACTAGGTGGCAATGTGAGCCTATAAGCCACCTCACCCACTCTCTCCAGAATCTCAAAGGGTCTGATGTACCTAGGGATCAATTTGCCCTTCTTTCCGAACCTCATCACACCCTTCATGGGTGAAACCCGAAGCAATACTCTCTCCTCGACCATGAATGCCACATCACGAACTCTATGGTCGACATAACTCTTCTGCCTAGACTGAGTTGTGCGAAGTCGATCCTGAATAATCTTCACCTTATCCAAGGCATCCTGTACCAAATCTATACCCAAAAACCGAGCCTCCCCCAGCTTGAACATCCAACTGGCGATTGGCACCGCCTCCCATATAATGCCTCATAGGGAGCCATCTGAATGCTCGACTGGTAGCTGTTGTCGTAGGGAAACTCCGCAAGTGGCAAGAACTGATCCCAAGAACCCCCGAAATCTATAACACACGCGCGGAGCATATCCTCCAATATCTGAATAGTGCGCTTGGATTGTCTGTCCGTCTGAGGATAAAATGTTGTGCTTAACTCAACCTGCGTGCCCAACTCACGTATACTTCCCTCCAGAAGAGCAAGGTGAACTGCGTACCTTGATCCGAAATGATAGACACGGGCACACCGTGAAGACGGACGATCTCGCAGAAGTAAATCTCAGCCAACCGCTCTAACGAATAGGTAACTGCCACAGGAATGAAATGCGCTGGCTTGGTCAGCCTGTCCACAATAACCCATACCGCATCGAACTTCCTCTGAGACCATGAAAGTCCAACAACAAAATCCATAGTGATACGCTCCCACTTCCACTCAGGAATCTCTAACTTCTGAAGCAATCCACCAGGTCTCTGATGCTCACACTTTACTTGCTGACAATTTAGACATCGAGCTACATAAGTAACTATGTCCTTCTTCATCCTTCTCAACCAATAATGTTGCCGCAAGTCCTGATACATCTTGGCGGCACCTGGATGAATAGAATACTGGGAACTGTGGGCCTCCTCAAGAATCAACTCACGAAGCCCATCTACATTAGGCACACAAATACAACCCTGCATCCTCAAAACTCCATCATCTACAACCGTAACCTTCTTGGCAGCACCGTGCCACACTGTGTCCCTAAGGACAAGCAAATGAGGGTCATCATACTGCAGCTCCCTGATGCGCTCAAACAAAGAAGACCGAGTGACTATACAAGCTAGAACACGACTAGGCTCTGAAACATCCAACCTCAAAACTGATTGGCCAAAGCCTGAACATCTGATTCAACCAGTCTCTCACTGACTGGAATGTACGCAAGGGTACCCATACTCGCTGCCTTTCTACTCAAGGCGTCGGCCACCACATTAGCCTTCCCGGGGTGATACAAGATGGTGATATCATAGTCTTTCAATAGCTCCAACCACCTCCTCTGCCTCAAATTGAGATCTTTTTGTTTGAACAAAAACTGTAGACTCCGATAATCCTTGAAAACCTCGCACAACACGTCGTAAAGGTAATGCCTCCAGATTTTTAGTGCATGAACAATAGGCTGCCAGCTCTAGATCATGAATAGGGTAATTCTTTTCATGGACCTTCAACTGCCTCAATGCATATGCGATCACCCTGCCATCCTACATCAATATTGCTCCAAGCCCAACACGAGATGCATCACAATATACCACATAAGATCCAAAACCTGTAGGCAACACCAACACTGGAGTTATAGTCAAAGCAGTATTGAGATTCTGAAAGATTGCCTCACACTTGTCTGACCATTTGAACGTGGCACTCTTCTGGGTCAATCTCGTCAATGGGGCTGCTATAGACGAAAACCTTTCTACAAACCGACGGTAATAACCCGCCAAACCCAAGAAATTCTAGATCTCCGTAGCTGAAGTGGGTCTAGGCCAGTTCTGAACTGCCTCAATCTTCTTAGAATCCACCTGAATGCCCTCTACCGATACTTGGCATACAACTGGCTATCTCTCAGAGTTTGAAGTATAATCTAAAGATGCTGCTCATGCTCCTCTCGACTGCGGGAGTAGATCAAGATATCATCAATAAACACGATCACAAAGGAATAAAAATAGGGCTTAAACACCCAGTTCATCAAATACATAAATGTTGTTGGGGCATTTGTCTGTCCAAATGACATCACTAGAAACTTATAATGCCCATATCGAGTCCGAAAAGTTGTCTTAGGGACATCGGATGCCCTAATCCTCAATTGATAATAGCCATACCTCAAATCAATCTTCGAAAACACTTTGGAACCCTGAAGTTAATCAAATAAGTCATCAATCCTCGGCAATGGATACTTGTTGTTGATGGTGACTTTGTTCAACTACCGATATTCTATGCATATCCTTATCGACCCATCCTTCTTCTTCATGAACAACACAGATGCACCCCAAGGCGAAACACTAGGTCTAATGGAGCCCTTATCAAGCAAATCTTGCAATTGCTCCTTCAATTCTTTCAACTTTAGCGGGGCCAAACGGTATGGCGGAATAGAAATGGGCTGAGTGCCCGGAGCCAAATCAATACAGAAGTCAATATCTCTGTCAGGTGGCATCCCCAGCAGATCTGCAAGAAACACCTCTGGAAACTCACGAACAACTGGACTGAATCCATAGAAGGAACCTCCGCACTAGAATCCCGGACAGAAGCTAAATAAGCTAGACACCCCTTCTCAACCATATGTCGAGCCTTCACATTACAGATAACCCTGCTGGTAGAATGGCCAGGAGTCCTCCTCCACTTTAATAGAGGCAACCCCGGCAAGGCTAAGGTTACCGTCTTGTTGTGACAATCCAATATAGCATGATAAAGTGACAGCCAATCCATACACAAGATGACATCAAATCCACCATATCGAGAAGTGGGAGATCTATGCTAGTCTCAAGACTCCCAATGGTAACCTCACACGAACGATAGACATGATCTACAACAATAGAATCTCTCACAGGTATGGATACATACACATGAGCACTCAAAGAATCACGAGGCACAACCAGATATGAAGCAAAGTAGGATGACACGTATGAATAGGTAGAGCCTGAATCAAATAAAACTGAAGCATCCCTATGGCAAACTAAAACAATACCTATGATAACATCATCAGATGACTTAGCCTCAGGCCTGGCTGGGAAAGCATAACATCGGGGCTAGGCCCCACCACTCTGAACCACGTCCCTGGGACGATCTCTAACTGGCTGGCCTCTACTTCTAACGGCTTGACATCCACCTCTAACAATCTGACCTCCACCTATGGGTGACTGACCCCTACCTCTAGCTGGCTGAGAAGGCGGTGAAGCAATCGGTGCCAAAACCATGGCATGAGAACCCTACTGCTATGAGTTGCCGGGTGCCCGAGGGAAAAATCTAGCAATGTGCCTCGGGTCACCATAAGTATAACAGGACCTCGGCTGCTATGACTGCTGACCCTGAAATTGACCCTGTCAACCTGAGTAACCACCCTAAAAACTCTGGAGCGGATGTGCACTAATAAGAGCTGGTGGTGCACTGTAGGCTAGCTGATCGGGATGAGACATATGAGGGCCGCGACCACCTGAAGCAGTGTGAGATGCCTGGAGTGCTGAATGATACGGCATGGAGGATGGCCTATACCGAAAGTACCCCTACCTCCAGATGAGGCGCCATTGAACCCACTGGAATGATGAGGCCTTTTATTAGACCCCTGCCCTATATCCTGAGCAAGAACCACCTCGATCCGCCTGGCGACATTGGCATCCGCCTGAAATAATATCTCACCCCCAGTCTCCTTGGCCATCTGAAGCCTGATAGGGTGAGCGAGTCCCTCAACAAACCTCCTCACCTTCTCTCTATCCTAGTAGGAAGCAGAAGGAGAGCATAACGGGCTAGATCCAAAAAATGAGTCTCTTACTGAGTAACAATCATACTCTGCCGGAGATGCTCGAACTGCCTGCAGTAATCCTCTCTCAAAGTGATAGGGAGAAACTTCTCTAGAAATAGTTGTGGGAACTGCTCCCAAGTAAGTGTAGGTGACCCAGTTGGTCTGGTTAACATGTAATCTCTCCACCACTTCTTGGCGGGACCCGTCATCTAAAATACAACAAAATCGACCTTATTGGTCTCAACTATACCCATGTTCCGCAGCACCTCATGGCAGTGGTCAAGATAATCCTGTGGGTCCTCAAAAGTTGTACCACTGAAGTGAACTGGGAAAAGATTTTTGAACTTGTCAAATCTCAATAAGCCCTCAGAAGTTATGGCGGGCCTATCACCGGCCTGTACTGCAATAACTGGCTGAACTACTCCAACTGGCGGGGCTGCTGGAGACTGATACTGGGGAGCCATCTGCTCTGGAGTGTGAGTAGTGGGAGTTTGTGCTCCTCCTCCAGCCTGAGAGATGGTTCGTGCCACAGGAAATGCCCCGGCCTGGGCCACACTCTCCATAAGGCCCACCAAACGGACTAGAGCGTCGTGAAGCATTGGGGTGGCGATGAACCCCTCCGGGACATAAGCTGGTCCAACAGGTACAGTTTGAGCTGGAACCTCATCATCAAAATCTACCTGAGGCTCCACTGCTGGTGCTGGTGCTCAAGGCTCTAGGCTGAGCTCTGCCTCGGCCTCGGCCTCTGGCGCGACCTTGGCCTCGTCCTCTGGCGCGACCTCGGCCTCGTCCTCTGGCGCGACCTCGGCCTCATCCTCTGCCCCTAGTAGGAGCTGCCACTGGGGGCTCCAGTTACAGTCCAGCTAAAGATGTTGCACGTGTTCTCGCCATCTACGGGAAGACAAGAATAGAAGAGTTCAATAAGCAATGATAGAATAAAATCGCATGACAGAGAAGAATAGAAGTGAAATTTGTTCCTTAACTTCATAGCCTTTGGAAGATAAGTACAGACATCTCCGTACCGATCCTTCAGACTCTACTAAGCTTGCTCGTGACTCGTGAGACCTAAGTAACCTAGTGCTCTGATACCAACTTGTCACGACCCAGAATTTCCACCTTCGGGGCCGTGATGGCGCCTAACATTTCACTTGCTAGGCAAGACAATATTAGAGGTTCTTTAGGCCAATTTTTAGTCAATTCAATTAAGTGAAACCAATTAAGCCGAAAAGAAGCTAAAACGGAATACAAATGACAAAAAACCAATAATATCTAAGTATAACCCGGATCTGGAGTCACAAGTTCACGAGCTTCTAGAATCTCTACAAAATAGGGTTTGAAATAAATACAACTGTCTCGAATGAAAAGAACAGTAAATAGAGGAAATGGAAGGGGACTTCAAGGTCTGCGGACGCCAGCAGATGTACCTCGAGTCTCCAAATGCCAATCTGAGCTGGTACGCTTCACAAACAGCTGAGACCAGTACCAAAATCTGCACAAGAAGTGCAGAGTGTAGTATGAGTACAACCGACCCAATGTACTCTGTAAGTGTCGAGCCTAAGCTCGATGAGGTAGTGACGAGGCTATGATAGGACACCCATGTAAATAAACCTGTACAGATAGAAATATATGTACAACATAACAACAAATAAAGAATTAACAAGTACTATTGGGAGGGGACTTGCGAAAGGGGTATGAGATACGATAAATACAATAGGGAATGATAATAAGAGACAGTCAATAAACCTTCAACCAACAAAATGAACAAACATAATGAATAAAACTGCACGACATCACCCTTCGTGCTTTTACTCTCATCCTTACCATGAAACAATAATAATGGCACGACATCACCCTTTGTGCTTTTACTCTCAATTTCACCATAAGATGATAAATACCGCAAGACATCACCCTTCGTGCTTTTACTCTCAATTTCATCATGAACAATAGATATAACACGACATCACCCTTCGTGCATTAACTTTCAAATATGGCATGGCATCACCCTTCGTGCATTAATACTCAAATACGACACGATATCACCCTTCGTGCATTAACACTCTCCCTTGCCATGTAACAATGAACATACAACAATAAGGAGATAGAATAAGCAAGATCAAGTCTTATGTCAACAATGGTTCCACAACACCAATCGCTTCTTCAGAAACAATATTCAATTATCACAGATATCCCATAAATGCAGAAAGAATGATCAATTTAGTAATTAACTATCTATGCATCGATATCATGATCAAAGAAAGAAATAAATGACAAGAAACAAGTCCCACCCGCATGCTTTGGCCCAACAACAATGCATAAGTACTCGTCATCTCACATATACATTGAACCCAATATTTAAACAAGTAGTACATAGCAAACAAGTACTAAACCTTCAAGTCAAGGTTAACCACGACACTTACCTCGCTCCCAAAGATCAACTCAAAGCTCAACCACGGCTTTACCTTTCAAACAAGTCTCCAAACCAACTGAATCTAGCAACAACATCAACCAAACGATTCAAAATAAGCCTTAGGAACTACCCACAAATGAAAAAGATTCAATTTAGGTCATTATTGAAAAAGTGAACAAAATTCAACTCTCAGGCCCGCTTGGTCCAAACCCAGAATTCGGACCAAAACCTGATTACCCATTCACCCCCGAGCCAGGTTATTTAATTTGTTTCAAAATCCAAACTCAATTTGAGGTCTAAATTCCAATTTTACAAAAATCCCTAATTCTTCCCAATCCCCCAATTTCCACCATTAAAATCCTAGATTTTAGGTTGAAATCTTATGAAAAGTAATGGAAAAATTGAAAGAAAGTAGGTTAGATTCACTTACCAACAAATTTGGGAAGAAACGTTCTAGGGAGAATCGCCTCTAGGGTTTTCTAGCTTTGAAAATTTGAAGAATGAACAAAATCCCATTTTTGGGACTGTTTTAATCACTGGCGTCGGGTGTGCATCGCTTTCGCGTGAAACCTGACGCGTTCGCGAAGAGCAAAGCCTTAATGGGTTATGCGATCACGAGTTGATCTACGCGTTTGCGTAGGCTTAGCCCCCTAGCCTCCACGTCTGCGATCCTTGTATCGCGTTCGCATAGAGCAACAGTCAACTCCCAGCCCCCACCTCTATTTCACTACGCGTTCACGATTGATTGGATGCGTTGCGAAGAGCATGCCCCCAAATGCTCCGCATTCGCGACCAAGTATTTGCGTTCAAAAGGTCCATAGGCTATCCGAAACTCACCCGAGCCCTCGGGAATCCAAACCAAATATGCACACAAGTACAAAAACCTGATACGAACTCGTTCGCGCGATCAAAACATCAAAATAACACCTAGAATTACGAATCGGACACCAAATCAAATGAAGTTTTCAATGATATTTTAGAATTTCTATTTTAACAACCGGACGTCCGAATCACGTCAAACCAGCTTCGTTTCTCACGAAATTTGGCAGACAAGTCATAAATATAGTAATGGACCTATACCGAGTTTTGGAATCAATATATGGACCCGGTATTAAAAAAGTCAAACTTTGGTCAATTCTTTAAAGTTATTAAGCCTTTAAACTTTAAAGTTTCGATAAAAAGCGATAACTCAAGCTAGGTACCTTCGAATTTGATTCCGGGCATACGCCTAGGTCCCAAATCACGATACGGACCAACCTGGACCGTCAAAACACGGATCCGGATTCTTTTGCTCAAAATATTGACCGAAGTCAACTCAAATAGATTTTTTTAAGGCAAAATTTCATGTTTTATCAATTTTAACATAAACGCCTTCCGAAAAAATACCCGGACTACGTACGCAAATCGAGGAAGGCTTAAGGAAGCTATTGGAGTTCGAAACATAGAATTGAGGTTTAAAACTCTTGATGACCTATCGGGTCATTACATAACTATATTTGTTTTATGAAAGACAACTTGATAATAATAGAATATAGGCAAAAGGGTCACTGAAGTTCATAAGAGTTCATCTTAACAGCACTATTTCATATAGATACAACCAGTAATTAGATATGCATACAAGGCTGTCACAATGGCAACTCAGAAGCTATTCTCAGAATTAATAGTCATTGATATAGAGAAGGAGAGCATTTCATGCTTCAGTTAAATGGTGAGGATGTAAACTATGAACTTTCAAGTTTTGTCCTAATTAGGAGGATTATCAAACAGTAATCTCGACCACAAGAATGCAAGAAAATAGTGTATGAAGATAGAGATCACAACAAAGTAATTAATAGATTATATATGAAGTCTAAGTAAACACAAGATGTCATTTGAAGAACATTAAGGGAACTAAATCATGCAGACTATTAGGATTCAGAAATGAGAATCATTAAAGTCGTACAACAGGCTAGTCAATATCAATTTGAAGATATTCAGAAACATGACAAATGATCACATATTAACAACACCATATCCTGGACATGGAGATAATATTTTTTATATTAATTATAACATCACAAATGACCACAGTCAACAGAAGACAACAAACACATCCATAACATTCTAATAAGATCAAGAAAAGAAGAGTTAGAGATGTACTGACCTTATCGAGGGCAGTAGACCAAACATGGATTTCTCTTCATTGCTTAAGACCCAAAACTTTAAGTTCAAAGCAGTGAAAGACTCAGAAACATAAAAGAAAGAAATCAGTAAGAAGCCCTAGTTTTTTGAAATCTCAAAATTACTCTTAGGTGGTTGTTGGTCATTTTCACTGATAGGTTATTTGTGTTAGGTGAGAGCATTAAAGCCCCTATTTATAGTCCCATTTAAGGCTCTTAGATTTCAACAGATTCAAAATAATAGTGGAAAGTGATGAAGATTGATGATGATAGCAAGACTGAGGAAAATCTAACAGAGGCAGAGTGAAATCATAGTGAATCAGAGAGGAAAATGAATGAAGTTTTTACCTATGTGCACGACAACCGTTACAAGTGGAGAAGCCATCGGTAAAGATCGGAGGTCCAAAAGTCATTGCATTTGACCTCTAGTTCAGAATAATCATCACCAGGAGCTCATGCATGCTCTGATTTAGAAGAACGAGTGGAGAAACTAGATGAATGAAGTTTCATCATTTAGATCTATGGTTTCAACTTTGGGGGTTTCGAATTCAATCAACGAAAATAGAAATTGAAATCACTGGCTTCATAACCTAGGTACAAAGCAGACGAATCTGTAAGTCGAATTTGAAAGAATGAAGAAAAAGTAGGGCTTCAACTTTACCGGACGCGTCTTGTGTCTCAGACTTGAAGAGCAAAAAGGGAAAATTAGTGGGATTTGAGGATGGAGAAGCAGGGAAGGATGATTTGGTAAAGGTTTTGTGACCTTGCACTGATTTGTGCAAGGTTTCATGACTGATGGGTTTGAAGGGATGAGAGGAAGGAGAGAGCAAAGGGAAAGAGAGGCAGCAGGGGAGGTGAGAAGTGATTAGGGTTTGGGTAAGTTTAGGGGTCGTCTCCGAGTTTAAGTTGGGAGATGGAACGGGAGCCGTTAGATATGTTGATCATCGTCTCCGATCATTTTGATAATTATGAATTCAGAAATGATTAAAATGGAAATATCAGTGGCCGTTGGATTACTTTGATCAGACGGTTGAAAATAAATCTCTGGATGCTTAAGAATTAAAGAGGAAATAGAGTTAAAACATGGGCCGTTGATTTAAGAGATGGACAGCCCAGATGGTTTGTGTTTGTTTTGTGTGTGCTGGAGACAGGTGATATGGAAAGCATCTATTGGTCAAGAAGTGATGACAAGGACTGCCAATAGGGATTAAAGGGGTTGTTTGGGTTGGGTATTTTCGGACTGGGCTTGTCATTTGGGCCAAAATAAATTTAAAAGATGGCCACTTTGCGTTTAGTTGAGAATTTCAATTGTAGCCTTTTGTCTTTTAATCCCTTTTTGAAATTCATTTAAATAAACTTAATAATTTTCAATAAAATATGGTAAAATTATAATTGTTATATATATTACTAATTATGTTAGTTAACTATTTATAAAAATACTTTATTTTTTAAATTGTAACACTAATTTCGGATTATTAACATAGTAGTCTAGTTTACTAGAAGTTAAGGAGTAATTCATTAAATTAACTGTATAGGCCTATGTGATGTATATAAAGTTATTTCAATAATCTTAAAATGGTAAGTATGTTTGTAATTACATAATATTAGCACTACGTGATTAATTTTAAAACTAATACTTAATTAATTTGTAAAAGTATGTATTTATTACTAGAAAATACTTTTAAAGTATATATTATAAATTAATAAGTATAAATAAATTAAATTTAAAAGGGAGGGTTAAAATTGGCTGTCAACGGCTACCTCTCTTTGACCGGAGACGATGAAAGAGTTTTCGGGTAAAGAAATTAAACCAAAGCCAATTTTGTCCCGACTTTAAGCATGCATTGCAATAATAATATGAAGATTTCATGGTTGAGTTAAGGAAGATTCTGGGGAGATTGGGGTTGAATTTTGGTTTTGAATTGCTTACGTACCTCGAGCTTAACGAGGATCAGGCCTCATGTAGTTCTGGAGTGAAGATTTCTGAGGGAGCAGCACTCGCGGGAATTGCCCCAGTATCGTATTATGACGATACGACAAGACGGAGAATTGGGCACTCATGATTGCTTGAATTGTGCGGCTTGATTTGAAGGATTTGAAAATTTTGAGTTTCACTTGTCGTCTTGAACTTGGATCCTCGGTCCACTAATGGGTCGACTGTCCCTCATAGCGTTGTAGTTTGACCTGCTGCTTAGAAACGTTGCACGTTGCGGTGTTTGTTCCATCAAAATAAATGAGATACATGCATACCAATATATTGCAATGCAGAATATACTAAGATGTGATGTAAATGATGTAGGAATGATGATGCGGTGTTTGTTCTGCTCTTGTTGGGAGAGCTTGATAGAGTGCGTCTCCGCTTGTTGGGAAAGCTTTGCACTGAGAAATGTCTCCGCTTGTTGGGAAAGCTTGATTTGTAAAGTGCGTCTCTTCTTGTTGGGAGAGCTTTGCACTGAGGAATGTAAAGTGACCTCTACTTGGGAGTGATTGACTAAAACCGTAATCATGCCTGAAGTTGCATGAGCAGAACGTCAAAACATTCAAAGTAATAGCAAAGGAAATGATAGCATGCCCAAGAGATACTCTTGACTGCGAAGCTAAGTTGCGGCCATCGATTGGCGGAACATCGATGACGAGGTTTGCGACTGTCTATTCTGGCATCCATTGTGACAGAGCGGCGATGCATTTTGGTCTATTGGCAAGATTGTTGTTTTCTATATACAAGGCTCCGATTGGTGAAGCCGACATTCGATCTATACACGACGCTCTGATTGATTGAGCTGATGGTTTTCTATATACATGACTTTAATTAGTGAAGCCAACGGCTCGTTTGTACACAGTGCTCCGATTAGTTGAGCAGGCGGTTCGCTATATATAGGGCTTCAATTGGTGAAGCCGACGGCTCATTTGTACAAGGTACTCCAATTAGTTGAGCAGGAAGTTTGCTATATACATGGCTTTAATTGGTGAAGATGATGACTCGTTTGTACATGGTGCTTCGATTAGTTGAGCATTCGATATTCTATGTATAGGTTTTTCCGTATCAACTGTCTAATTCTTAGGTACCTGCAAAGGATTCAAAGGTTAGCTTTAGCTGTACCAGAAAAATTCAAGTAAAGGAGGAAGAGAGATAATCTTAGGCAAGTGGCAGATCCTTCATTTGCCCCAGTGTGTTCTTAGTGCCTTACTCTCTATTGACCCTGCACTCAAAGAAAAATTCTTAGTGGGGGCGGGGAAGTTGGTTTATGTCGACCACAATGTTGGTTTGCCCAGGCCTTTGACATGGTTGCGCCGTGAAGTTCGGTAGATGGAATAAATTACTGTATATATATTTTTGTTTTAGAAAAGATTTTGAAAACACTTTGTTTTTAAGGCAAATGTCGTCGTTCCGGATTTATGACATGTTACAAAGGGTTGTCCACATGCGAGCGTATCCTCTTGAGAACTTTGTCTTGTTGATGTCGATCTTCCATGACGCTTCTGACAACACAGTTGCTTCTTGTTGCGACTGCATCCTAATTCTAACTAATGCATTACAAGTCTTTCCTAAGGTTATGACTGAACCCTTTCAGGTTGCCTATGTATCCAAAACAAAATCAGGTCTGAACGTAGTTCGTGTATTATGATGAAATATGATGAAGATGACCGAGCCTGACTCGGGGAGCCTACGTATCCAAATAGAATCTGGTCAAAGCATAGTTTGATTACAATAGATGCAAAATGATGAGATTAAGAATGAAAATGGTCGAGTCTGACTCAGATTGCCTACGTATCCAAATGGAATCAGGCCAGAACGTAGTTCAATTACATAACACGACTGAATCCGATGAGGATTACCTACGTATTCCTTTCTGAAGAAATCAACTCGGCATAGTTCCTGAACATCATACAAAAGTGATATTTGGTTTTTCTATTACAATAGAAAGGGGGAGGGGGGAGAAAAATTGAACCTTATGTGGGTTGCCTACGTATCCCTCTGTGGGATGTCAGGTTGAGCGTAGTTCTGTTACGGCGAAAACCTAACTCTATTTAAATGCATTGGTCATCTGGTTATGATATAGCTGACCATGACATACTACATCCATTTTTTTCTCGTCAATGAGCATGAGTTTCTCCTGTCTGACCCGTACCCATTCTGTGTCATCCAATTTTTCCTCTTGAATGACCCTTAAAGACGGTATTTCAACCTCTGTGGGTATCATAGCTTTAGTGTTATATACCAACATGTATGATGTTGCCCCAGTGGATGTTCTCATGGTGGTCGAAAACCCAGTAAGGCGAAAGTTAGTTTCTTGTGCCATTGTCTATGATTGTCCACTATCTTCCATAGAATTCTCATGATATTCTTGTTGGCTGCCTCGACTTCCCCATTCATTTGTGGCAGGTAGGTTGTGGACTTGCTGTGGATGATCCTGAACTTCTCGTAGGTTTCTCTTATGAGGTCACTGTTGAGGTTAGCGGCATTGTTAGTAATGATAGACTCTGGTATCCCAAATCTACAAATAATGTTGTTTCGGACGAAATCAACCACTACTTTCTTTGTGACGGCCTTGTAAGTAGATGCCTCGACGCATTTGGTGAAATAGCCGATAACTACCAAGATGAAGCGATGTTTATTTAATGCGGCAGGCTCTATAGGTCCAATCATTTGAACCCAGATGAAATCCCCGTGAATCTGGCACTGATGACACTTCTGTACTTAGCGGATACTGTCGCTTTCCATAGCCATCCAAACATATCTAGCTCTCAAGATCTTCTTGGCTAATGTGAATCCGTTCATGTGGGGTCTGCACGTTCCTGCATGTATTTCCTCCAATAGTCTGGTTGCCTCTGTAGCACATCTTAAAAAACCTAAGTCTGGGGTCCTCCTATACAGGATTTCTCCGTTGAGGAAAAAGTAGTTTTCTAGCCTCCTGAGGGCTCACTTTTGACCATTATTAGAATTCTTTGGGTATTCTCTGGTTGCAAGAACTTTCCTGATGTCGTGATACCATGGTTTACCATCTGGTTCTGCATCTACATGGAAGCAATAGGCATGTTGATCCCTGATCTCTACCTCGATAGGGTCGATGTAGTTATTGTCTGGATATTGTATCATAGATGATAGGGTTACAAGGGCGTCGACGAACCCGTTTTGAATTCTGGGGACGAGTTTGAACTCAATCTTTGTGAACTTCTTGCATAGCTCCTTTACGCAGTGCAGGTATGGAAGTATATTGACATTCTTGGTGGACCATTCCCCTTGGACTTGGTGTATCAATAGATCGGAATCCCCTATGACCAAAATTTCTATGAACATGTCGACTGCCATTCTGATCCCAAGGATACATGCTTCGTATTCAACCATATTATTGGTACAAGGGAATCTTATCTTTGCCGATGCTAGATAGTGTTGTCCAGATTCCAAAATCAGGACTGCCCCAATTCCGACTCCTTTGAAGTTTGCTGCTCCATCGAAAAACATTCTCCATCCAGGTTACGATTCTACAATATCTTCTCCAGCGAATAATAATTCTTCATCGGGAAAATACATCGTAAGTGGCTCGTAATCCCCATCCACCGAATTCTCTATGAGGTGGTCATCTAAAGCTTGCCTTTTGATAGCCTTTTGAGTTATATACATAATGTCAAATTCACTGAGGAGAATTTTCTATTTAGCTAGCTTTCCGGTAGGCATCGGCTTCTGAAAGATGTACTTGAGTGGGTCGAGCCGAGATATCAGATGCATAGTGTATGCTGACATGTAATGCCTTAGTTTCTGGGCAATCAAAATCAAAGTACAACCAGTGCATTCTATCAGAGTATACTTGGCCTCGCATAGTGTGAACTTCTTACTTAAGTAGTAGATGGCCTGCTCCTTTGTCTATGTTTCGTCATGCTGCCCCAACACATAGCCGAAGGCGTTATCTTAGACTGACAAATATAGTAACAATGGTTATCTAGGTTCGAGGGAACCAGCACTGGTGGATTTGACAGATACTCCTTGATTATGTCGAAGACTTTCTGGCACTCTTCTGTCCATTTTGTGGCAGCATCCTTCTTCAGTAACTTGAAAATGGGTTCACAGATTACCGTGGGCTGGGCTATGAAGCGACTGATATAATTCAATCTACCCAGGAAACTCATCACATCTTTCTTGCACTTTGGTGGTGGTAATTCCTAAATGGCCATGATTTTTGATGGGTCTAGTTCTATCCCCTTCCTGCTTACAACGAAGCCTAACAACTTTCTAGCAGGGACTCCGAACGCACACTTTGCCAGGTTCAACTTCAAACTGTACCTTCATAGGCGTTCAAAATATTTTCTCAAATCGTCCAAGTTCTCTGAACTCTTTTGAGACTTTATGATGACGTCATCCACATACACTTCAATCTCCTTATGAATCATGTTGTGAAAAAGGGTCATCATGGCTCTCATGTGGGTGGCACCGGCATTCTTGAGACCGAATGGCATGATTCTATAGCAGTAAACTCCCGAAGGTGTAGTGAAGGCCGTCTTCTATGCATCTTTCTCGTGCATCAAGATTTGGTGATACCCTAAAAACCAATCCACAAACGACTGTAGTTCATTCTTCACGCAGTGTTCGATGAGGATGTGGATATTTGGTAGAGGGAAATCATCCTTTGGACTAGCTTTGTTGAGATCTCGGTAGTCCAAACATATTTTGCTCTTTTCGTCTTTCTTGGGTACTGGGACGATATTTTCCAACCAATTGGGATAGTTGGTGACCCTTATCACATTCACTTCTATCCGTTTTGTCACTTCTTCCTTTATCGTCAGATTTAAATCAGGTTTGAATTTTTTGGGTTTCTGCTTGACTGGCGGTCTGGTAGGATCGGTGGGCAATCGATGCGAGACAATGTCAATGCTTAATCCCGACATGTCATCATATGACCATGCGAACACATCGATGTAATGTCATAGGAGCACAACCAGTTTTTCCTTCTGCTCGTCTTCTAAATAAATGTCGATTCTGGTCTCTCTTATGTCTTCTTCACTTCAGAGGTTGATCACTTCTGTTTCTTTGAGGTTGGGCTCTCTCTGACTCTCCAACATCTCGATCTCTTGCGGGAGATTGTCTGGCATCATATTATCATCGTACTCCTCCTAAACTGGGTCGTTGCGCTCGACGATTTCATTACATCATAATCGTGAGACACGCGTTTTTAGCATTTTTATTACTAAAAATAAAAGCTAAGTATAAATGAAGTGGTAAACAAAGTTGCAATATTTGAGAAAATAATTCTTTTTATTTCATCAAAAGAGGAACGTCTTAAGCATTCAAAAGAGGAACGTCTTAAGCATTCAAAAGAGGCAAATGACAAAAAGGTACAGATACGGTGGAGGCCTCAATTGACCGTGAGCTTTTCAAAAGAAAACGTTTACAGTTCCATAGTACCAAGACTTCCGGCGAACCAAATATGGACTGGAGGTCCAATTCCGCAGCTCTTCCCTTGGTTTGGCATCCCTGATATTCGGTGTCTTGATGTCAGTCCCTTCACAGAATTCTTCAATCATATTCTCTAACAACTTTCCCATCCTGTCGATGATATCATCTTCTGGTACTGAACTCTGACCCGAACTTGAAACATGCTCTGGCACAAAAACTCTTTTCTCGGAGCTTTCCCCTCCGGAGGCTGATATCCTATGTCGGCCCTTCCTTTTTGCCCATTATGTTCAATTTGCTCTGTGATTCCTTCCGACCTGGCTCCCAACCCTGTTCCTGGCCTATATCCATATTTCATCATTTCCCTCATAGCCATCTTGGGTCTATACGGTGACTGCATTCCCCGGTTTTGTTCAGTATTTTCCATTTCGGTAGCCTGCATGATTTCCACTACATGGAAAGCAACTTCGTCCAGCCCTTTAGTGATTTGAACAACATACTCCAAGCAAGCAGAGTGACCCCACTTGCCGTGAACCATGATCTCCTAACATCCCCACTCAAATTTTATGCATTGGTATAAAGTGGATGGGACGGACACTGCCATGTGTATCTAGGGCCTTCCCAACAGCAAGTTGTAGGAAGAGGAGATATCCATTACTTGAAATAATATGGAAAATTTGACTGGCCCGATCTGCAAGGCCAAATACATTTCTCTAATAACATCCTTTTGTGAACCATCTAAGGCCCTTACCCTCAAGTGGCTTTCCTTGAATTTCCTCAAATGAATTTCTAACCCCCGTAGGGTGGAGAGCGGACAAATGTTGACTCCTAACCATCCATAGACCAACACTTGATACACCACTTTGTCCCCACATTTGACAGTGATATGAAGAGCTTTGTCGTGACTTGCGCCTTCGACAGGAAGTTTGTCCCTTCTGAAAGTGATCATATTTGCTTCGACCATTTTCCTAATTATTACGGCGAGCGCCTCACTGGTGGTGTTACTTGGTACACTTACCCCACTTAATACTTTCAATAGGGCATCCTTATGACTGTCAGAACTTATTAACAGATCCATGATTGATATCTGTGCTGGAGTTTTCTTCAGCTGCTCCTCCATAGAATACTCTTTAGTCGACATTCTCTTCCAGAACTTGGTAGCTTTTGGGTCTGTTATGTTCCTTCTTTGAATTTTTTATCTTCCTAAGTTCCCTCAATTGACATCTTCAGGAGCGTAGCACTTCCCGGACCTAGTTATGCCATGGGCTGCTACAAAGTCTGTCATTTTGGCCTTCCCCTTTTGCTGGTACGCCGATGGGACGGTTTTGTATTCTCGACTTTCTTCGTCCTCTGTAGAGAAGGGATCCTGGTAGCTTCTACATTTCCTATAGTGACAATCATTCCCTTTAGGTCATACTCTTCGTCCAATGTGATCATGTTAACTCCCTGGTTTCGGTGATTTGGTAGCGGATTGCGATTCACATTGTGCAGTGCTAGAGTGCATTGAATGGCTCCGCTCTCGATCAATATTTTGATCTTATTGTTTAGATTAAAAAAATCTCCAGTATCATGCCTAGGCATATTAGAGTGGTACACACATCTTTTAGTTGCATCAAAATAATTGGAGGGGTATTCAGGAACCTTTCCTTCAACCGGATGTATCAATCCTGCCCTTCTCAATCTCTTGAACAATTGGGCCAAAGGCTTAGCAATCGGGGTATAATTTCTTATACCCCTCTCTTCAAACATGGGACGAGGGCGTGGTGCATAAGCGGGTCGGTTTTGGTGAGTAGTGGTTTGGACATGATCATATGGTCATTGTGGTTTCTGGTTATTGTTGGCTCGAGGAGGGTTGTATTGTGGTTGAGGGTGGTAATATGGCTAGGTATTATAGATTGGAGCGTAAGTGGGTGGTAGTGAATGATTGTGTGGGGAATAGGAAGTGTTTCCGTGATGTGGGTTGGGTTGATAGTAAGGGACGACTGCTGAAAGCTCCTCTTTCTTCTTCTTTCCGCTATCGATTAACCCTGATTGGATGGCCTTGCTAGCCGCTTGCAGTGCTGCCATAGATTGTACTTTACCAGATTTTCTGTACCATCATTCCCATAATCTGTTCAAAGTATATCCCTTCCTGGGCTCTAATGAAATACTTGGTTAATTTACTGTCGTCCACCGTAGGTTGTGCCCTGGCAGCCTCTGACCTCCACCGATGTGCATATTCTTGGAATGACTCGGATTGTTTTTTCTGCAGGTTCACAAGTGCGAAACGATCGGGTGTGATCTCTATATTGAATAAAAAATGATTCATGAAGACTTCTGCCATATCTTGCTAAGTGCTCCAATTTCGCAGATCCTGTCTAGTATACCAGGTGAGTGCTTCTCCCGTCAAACTTCTTATAAATAACTTCATTCTTAGCTTCTCATTCCTCCCCACTCTGACCAACTTGTCACAATATGCCCTCAAATGTGCATGGGGATCACTTGTCCCATCGAAGATATCGAACTTTGGGGGTTTATACCTTGCCGACATATCCATATCCAAATGAATACACGGATCTTCGTAGTCCAAACTTTCACTTCCTCGGGCTACTTGGAGGCTTTTCATCTTCTTTATCAAGATTTGCAACTGCTTAGATACTGACTCTTCTTCCTTATGCCTGGCTTCCCTCTCCATTTCGGCGTATTGGTCAATCGTATAAGGCACCCTGACCTAGACATGCGCTATAAAGGTAGGTTCAGAAATGGCATATATGGGGGGGAACATACCGCTCATAGACGGCGGCATGTGCCACAGGTATGTGCTGGTTAGTGGTAAAGGTGACCCTATCTAGAGAGTGTAGATAGGGGGATTTGGTTGGTTTACGGGGGTTACTGGGGGTATTACTCGAGTGGTAGGAGTTGTAGTTGGGGTGTTGCTTTTTTGGCGCGATGTGGAAGGAAAATGGTCAGGAATCGAATCCAAAGAAGGGAATCGAGGTGGTTGAGGAAGCGTTGTCACGGCCAGGTGTGCTAGTTCCCTGATATGTTGCACTTCCTCCCTTAGAGACTCCATTTCTTGGGCCATCCTAGCCACGTCTTCATCATTCCTGGTATCGTTCTTTTCCCCCGATCGCCCTGGGCTGTCGGCTATGACCAGAGCATGTTCAGTTGGGTTTTCTGCGGTTGACATCTTTCCCGTTCACCTTAGATTGTATGGTGGTTCTGCCAGTTTTGGTCGACACAAACCAGTTGTAATGACCCGATCAGTCATTTTGAGCTCTAGCGCATCGTTCGACGGTTTGAGGCCTTGAATAACTTCACTTCATGTATCATGACTTGTACATGAGGTCAGAATCGAGCTTCGGAAAGTTTGGAGTTATTTCGGAAGGAAAATTCTCAATTTGAAACCTTTAAGTTGGAAGAGTTGACCAAGGTTCCAATAGGTTCGTATGATAATTTCAGACTTGGGCGTGTGTTCAGGTTGAGCATCGGGTGGCCCGGGAGCATTTCAGTGCTTATTGTGGAAAGTTAACATTTTGAAGGGTTTAGAAATTTCTAAGTTTGATTTGAAGTGGACTTTGGTGTTAATGATGTCTGTTTGGGATTCTGAGCCTTGGAATAGGTTCATATTATGATTTATGACTTGTGCGTAAAGTTTGGTGTCATTCCGGAATGTTTAAGTGTGACTCAGATGCGTTCGTCAAAGTTTGAATGTTTGAAAGTTAAAAGAAGGATTTGATCATCAAATTATGGTTTTGATGTTGTTATGTGTGATTTGAGGCCTCGAGTAGGTTCGTGTTATGTTTTGGGACTGGTTTGTGTAACTGGACGGGGTCCCAAGGTCCTCGGGTGTGTTTCAGATGTGTTTGGGTTGTATCGCGCTCTTATTTGATGTTTCAACGTCGTTTCTTTGGACATAAAGGGCACCATATTGAGCGGACGACCTTTTGTTTTTGATTGGATTGAACCATTACATCCGTATCGTAATTACGGAGCCATAGCAACAAGAATCGTCAAATGTTGATGTTGTACGAGAGAGTTATGCCCATTTTCGTGTCAGACAAAATTGCTGGTTTTTGGACGAAGCTTTGTTCTTTGCGAACGCGAGAGAGGTTCCCTGATCGCGAAGAAGGATTTTTGGGTTGACCGGTCAACGCGAAAAATTTCTCTTCGCGAACACGAAGGTCTCCCGCGAAGGCGATGATGAAAAATCATCTGGACAATGTTTTAAACCGGGAAATTTAGTATTTGCATATCTTGAGTTTTAGAGCCCCGTTTGAGGTGATTTTCACGGCGTTGTTCTCGTATCAACAGGGGGGGGGGGGGGGGGGGTAAATATCTGACCTTTATTTTGATATTTTTCATTGATTATTTTCGTTGGTTATTATTTTTATCCGTGTTTGGATTGTAAAAAATTGGGGTTTTGAGCCCCAAAGTTATGAGATGGTAAATCCTTAATTTGAGGGTCAATTCATGGATGAAATTAGATGATTTTCGAAATATATACTATATAAATTATGGGTAATAATTATTTTTGATAATTTTCGAAATCCGGGCACGTGGGCCCGAGGGTTGACTTTATTGACTTGCAGAGCTGGAAATTATTATAAATTTATTAATTATGGGTATTAGAGTATATGTTTATTGGTTTGCACATTATTTGACTAGTTTTGGATCGACGGGCATCGGTTTGAGATGTTAGAGAGGCTTTGGAGCTGGTTATGCAACTTCAGAGCGAGGTAAGTCTCCTGTCTAACTCTGGGAGGGGAAATTTACCCCGTAGGTGTTATATTCTTATGTATTACATGTTGTGGGAGCTACGCACATATGAGGTGACGAGTGTCCGTGCGTATGCTAGAATTCCTGATTATGTCTGGGTAGACTTAGGTCCATACCATGTTGTAATTGTACTATTTGAGTTATCTTTGCTCGTTTAATTCCTTTATTTCGCGTTACGACTTGAGACAAGACTTATATAGGGTGATAGACTCGCTATTGTAGAGTTGTGACGAGCTACTTGATAATCCGCGGAATAACTTGTGCTTCCCTCATGAATTTCTCCTGCATTGTGCGTATTCATTGTAAAGTTTTCCTTAAATTTCATAACTCACACGTATATTCGTGAGGGGGGTCAAGGACACGTTAAAGCTTTTTACTGTCATGGGAGCGGGCCATTCGCCTCGGCAGTATAATAGATGCATCTATGGTTCGTGCCGCTCGACCCTTGGCAATGTATACATTATTATGGGATTGGGCCGTTCGCCTCAACATTTCTATAAATACTCTTATGGGATTGGGCCGTTCGCCTTGGCAGCGTCGTGCGTAATTTTCACGACCTGGAATTTCCACCATCGGGATCGTGATGACGTCTAAGATTCCACTTACTAGGCAAGCCGATGTTAGAGAATTATTAAGAAAATCCTTATTCAATTTAGTAAATAACAGCAAATAAGCTAAAATGGAATACAACGAGTGTGAAATAATATAAACACTTGTTTTGGATAGGTTGCAGACTGATTTGCTATGACTGTTGTGTTGCTGGTGTTGTTGAACTGTAGATCTCGTATTTGCAAGGTATTGCTTGCAAATACGAGTCTCGCATTTGCGAGATCATGCACGTATTTGCAATGCTGGAAGAGGCTGGGCAACTTCGCATTTGCGAAGCTATGTCCATTTTTGCGATGGGTGAGGCCTTCACAATTCTGATGGCCTGGTCACATTTCCCACTCTGAAGAACAAGGGACAACTTCACTTTTGCAAAGACAATTCCGCATTTGCGATGGTCCCCTGTTCACATTTGCACCATCAGATGATCTTAGGCACTAAACGCATTTGCGATCAGTGGTTCGCATTTACAGACAGCACAATTGCAAACAGGAGCTTGCAATCGCGATACCTGCAACTGGGTAAAATGTGGGGATTTCAGGACTTAGCTCATTTTACACCATTTCTGAGACCTAGACTCCATAGAGGCAATTTTTGGAGAGCAATTTCTTCCCAACTTCATAGGTTAGTAACTTTAACTTGTTTTTATTCAATTTCATTACCTTTTCATGAATTTTCACTATCACATCTAAGATTTCATAAAGTAGAAATTGGGATTTTGGGTAGAAATTAGGGATTTTGTAAAATTGCGATTTAGACCCCAAATTGAGGTCGGATCTCGAAACAAATTACATATTTAGACTCGGGGGAGAATAAGTAATCAGGATTTGGTCTCAATATCGGATTTCGATTATGTGAGCCTGGGTTAACTTCTTGTTGACTTTTGGATTTTGACTAACATTGAACCTTTAGTGATTGGGGATGTTTCTTTTAGCATTGTTTGACTTTCTTAGATGATATGTGACTAGGTTTTGAGCGTTCTGAGGAGTATTTCTAAGGAATATGGTATTGGATTATGGAAGTTTTTTCGGAATGAGGTAAGTGTCTTGCCTATCTTTGTTGAGGGAATATTTTCTAATAATTAATATTATTTGCTACATGCGGGGGTCATGCATATGCGAGGTGGCGAACGTTTATGCATGTACGAGGGTTTTCATGCTCGGGGGGGGGGATGATTTAATAAAACTCTCTCGTTTATTCTTAGTGAAAAAATTT
>AWOL01S0004354.1:159044-187880 GCA_000715115.1 Nicotiana otophora
GGGGGGGGGGGGGCAATAGGAAATTGATTAGGGTTTGGGGGAGATTGGGTTGGTCTCTAAGGGTTTAATCGGGTGGGATTGATCAGGGTCATTGATCCTGATAATTTGGGCATTAAAATATTAAAATTAGATAAAATGATGGCTGTTGGATTGTTGGATTTGAACGGTTGAGATTAAGTCTGATGGATCCATTGTGTTTCTTTTGTGAGTGTTGTGGATAGATGACGTAGGACGATTTGATTAGATCGGGGAAGGTGACACGAATTGCTACAGTAGAATAGAGAGGTGGGATTGGGCTTGGGTATTGGGATGGTTTTAGTTTAAGAAATAGCCATTTCGTGTTTAATTGCACAATTGCAAATGTAGCCATTACTATAATTAGTTAATTAAACTACTAAATATCTTATTTTCCTATTTACTACACTAATTTCAGATTTATTTTGAAATAATGGGCTATGTTGCCAAAATTGAGAAATAACTTTATTTAATTAATTATAAGCCTATGTGATGAGTATGGAAATTATTTTAATAGCTTCAAAAATAGTAAAATAATAAATATAATATGTTTATGATTATATAATTACTAAATTACTAATTGAACCATTAATTACTTAATTTTTATAAAAAAAATAGATATTATTAATTAGAAAATATCTTTAACATATTTATTGAAAATCAACAAGTATAAATAAATTAATTTTTAAAAAGAGGGTCAAAATTGGTCATCAACCCCAATGTTTCCAGAATAGATAGCTCATGGCTTAACCAAAGTGTATACAATCTTCTCAATAACAACAAGATAAATGAGGAATACTCAACAAGGAAAGATACCTCAACAATTAACAATTTCACCTCAATATAATAACGACTTTTACAACTTCAATACTAATAACTCAACAAGAAGATATTCCACGAAATAATAACTTCAAATAAGAGTGATTTAACAATAGAGAGGTAACAAGGCAATAAGAAAAATAATAACTTCAACTAAAACATATGAGATCAAATATAACAAGTAAGAGGTAGAACAAGTGTTACAACGTCAAATAAAGCATGTAAGAATAGATTAACAATTGTAAGAGTAGATTAACAATGAAAGATGTGACATGTTATAACCATTCAATTATAGCATAAACCTATCAAATACCACATACAGCTCGTGTACCCACTCATCACCTTGCGTACACGGCTTTCACATACACAAATAGCACAATCAACCCAAATCTTAAGGGGTAGTTCCCCACACAAAGTTATGCAAGACACTTACCTCAAACAAGCTAAATCAACCCACTAGTAAGCTTTTTTCGCAAATATTCAACCCCCGACGGCTAGAATCTAGTCAAAATAACTTAATACCATAAATACAAATCATAGGAAACCATCCCGAATAATAAAGTTGCAATCTTTAAAGAAAATTAGAAAGTCAACTCAAAACATCAACCCCAGGTCCGCACCTCGGAACCCGACCAAAGTTACAAAATTCGAACACCCATTCAATAACGAGCCCAACCATACCAAAATCATCCGATTCTGACCTCAAATCAATCTTCAAATCTCCAATTTTCACTTAAGGAAGTTTTACAAAAGTCCCCTATTTTCCTCACTTTAATACACTAAATAAATGATAAAAAGTAAGATGAAATCATGATTAATTAAAAAATACGAGTTAAAAACACTTACCCCGATCCAAGACGTGAAAATCCCCTCCAATATCGCCTAAAAGCGAGCTCTACAACTCGAAATTTGTTAAAATGAACCAAACCCTCGAAATAGAGTACTATATAGTCTGCCAGTTCTTACTCTACGTGGTCGTAGAAAAGCCTTCGCAATCGCGAAGAAAAAATTCCACCAGCTCACAAAACCTTTTATGCAAACGCGAGAAGACAGACGCAAACGGGATGACAAAACATCCCCAGGCTTCGTGATCACAATGAATAATGCGTGCTACCGCACATCCCCTCTTTCCTTCTACGCGATCACGATCCCTCACCCGCATTTGCGATGCACAAACACCCAACCTTCCGCGAACGCATCCTATCTTTCACGAATGCGAAGAGAAAAAATCCATCTTCCAGCAAAGACTCTACGCGATCGCGATCTATTCTTCGCGAACGCGAAGAAGGAAACTAGAACCACTGAAACCAGCAATTCCAACACATGAACAAACGGTCCGAACTCAATCCAAAACACACCGGGGTGCCCTCGGGGCCCCATACAGACATACTATCAAGTAACAAAATACAACATGAACTTAATCGAGGCCTTAAATCCTATCAAACAATATCAAAACTACGAATAACACCCACATTCAAGCCTAATGAACTAATGAACTAATGAACATTCAACATCTAAAACTAATGCCGAATCACATCAAACCAATTCCGAATGAGCTCACATTTTTCACACAAGTCCTAAATGACACAACCGGCCTATTCCAACTTACGAAACCATAATCCGACCCCGATATCGACAAAGTCAACTCTCGATCAAATCTTTTAACTTTCCAAACCTTCAATTTTCCAACTTTCCCCAATTCATGACAAAACGACCTATGGACCTCCAAATCAATATACGGACGTATGCCTAAGTCCAAAACCACCATAAGATGCTATCAGAACCTTCAAAACTCCATTTTGTAGTTGTCTTCCAAAAAAGACAAACTCCAGTCAACTCTTTCAACTTAAGCTTCCAACTTTGGGACTAAGTGTCCCAATTCACTCCGAAACTTCCCCAGTACCCATCCAACCACCCCGTCAAGTCACATAACCACAGATGAATATAGATGAGGCAAATAATTTGGGAACGGGGCTACAATACACAAATGGACCGGTCAGGTCGTTACATCCTCCCCTTATTAAAACAAGCATTCGTCCTCAAACGAGTATAGAGACATATCTGAAGTGTTAAAAATGTGAGGATAACAGCTACACATATCATGATCGGTCTCCCAAGTTGCCTCCTCGACTGGTTGACCCCTCCATTGAACCTTTACGGAATAAATGTTATTTGACCTGAACATTCGGACCTGCATGTCCAAGATGGCCACCGACTCCTCAACATATGTCAAATCCTTGTCCAATTGGACTGAGCTGAAATCTAATATATGAGACGAATCGCCATAATACTTCCGGAGCATAGAAAGATGGAACACGAGGTGAACTGCAGATAAGCTGGGTGGCAATGCAAGTTTGTAGGCCACCTCCCCCACTCTCTCAAGGATCTCTGAAGGACCAATATACCTAGGGCTCAACTTGCCCTTCTTCCCCAACCTAATCACACCCTTCATGGGTTAAACACGGAGCAAAACCCTCTTTCCAACCTTAAATTCTACATCACGAACCCTCCGATCAGCATAACGCTTCTGGCTAGAATGGGTTCGAAGCTGATCCTGAATCAACTTGACTTTCTCCAAGGCATCTCGAACCAAATTTATGCTCAAAAACCTAGCCTCTCCCAACTCAAACCAACCAACTGTAGATCGGCACCGCGTGCCATATAAGGCCTCATAAGGAGCCATCTGAATACTCGATTGGTAGCTGTTATTGTAGCCACACTCTGCAAGCGGCATGAACTGATCACAGGAACCCCCAAAATCCATAAGACAAACATGTAGCATATCCTCTAAGAGTTGAATGGTGTGTTCGGACTACCCGTCTGTCTGGGGTGAAATGCTGTAATCAACTCAACCCATGCGTGTAACTCACGATGTACGACCCTCTATAAATGTGATCTGAACTACGTGCCCGATCAAACATAATGGACAACGGCACACTGTGAAGATGAGTATTCTCGCAGATATAGATCTCAGCAAGCCGCTCTAAAGAATAGGTGGTCACAACCAGAACGAAATGTGCGGACTTAGTCAACCGGTCCACAATCACCCAAACTACATCAAATTTATTCAAAGTCCATGGGAACCCAACAACGAAGTCCATGTAATACGCTCCCACTTCCACTCGAGAATCTCAAGTCTCTGAAGCAAACCGCATGGCCTCTGATGATCATACATCACTTGTTGACAGTTTAAGCACCGAGCCACATACTCCACTATATCTTTCTTCATTCACCTATACCACTAATGCTTCCTCAAATCCTAATAAATATTTGTGGTACCCGGATGAATGGAGTACCGCGAACTGTGGGCTTACTGAAGGATCAACTCACACAACCCATCCATATTGGGCAAATATAATAGGCCCTGCATCCGTAACACCCCGTCATCTCCAATAAAAACCTACTTGGCATCGTCGTGCTGTACTGTGTGCTTAAGGACAAGCAAATGGGGGTCGTCATACTAACGTTCTCTAATGCGATCATATGAGGAAGATCGAGGAACCACGCAAGCAAGAACCCGGCTGGGCTCCAAAACATCAAATCTAACAAACTAATTAGCTAAGGCCTAAACATCCAATGCTAATGGCCTCTCCGCTGCCGGTAGATATGCCAAACTGCCCAAACTCTCCGCTTTTCTACTCAAGGCAAATGCCACTATATTGGCCTTCCTAGGATGATATAGTATAGTGATATCATAGTCTTTAAGAAACTCTAACCATCTTCGATGCAGAAAGTTAAGATCTTTCTGCTTGAACAGATGCTAGAGACTGCGGTGGTCGGTATAGACCTCACATGGGACACCGTACAAATAATACTTCCAAATCTTCAATGCATGAACAATAGCTACCAATTCCAAGCCGTGGACCGAATAATTCTTCTCATGAACCTTCAGCTGCAGAGACGCGTAGGAAATTACCATACCGTCTTGCATCAACTGTGCCAAGCCCAATACGCGATGCATCATAATAGCAAGTGTAAGACAGCGAACCCGTAGGCAAGACTAACACTAGGGCTGTAGTCAAAGCAGTCATGAGCTTTTGGAAGATCGCCTTACACTCCTCACACCATCTGAAAGGAGAACCCTTTTGGGTCAATCTGGTCATAGGTGCGGCAATGGATGAGAAATCCTCTATGAAACGACAATAATATCCGGCCAAACCAAGAAATCTCGAAATCTCATTAGCTTAAAACGGTCTGGGATAACTCTGAACCACTTTAATCTTCTTCAGATCTACCTTAATCCTTTCACTCGACACCACATGACCCAAAAATGCCACCAAATCAAGTCAGAAATCACACTTTGAGAGATTTGCATACAATTTCTTCTCTCTCAAGGTCTGGAGTATGATCCTCAGATGCTGCTCATGATCCTCCCAACTGCAGGAATACAATAAGATGTCGTCAATAAACATAATGACGAATGAATCAAGATATGGCGGGAATATACTTTCCATCAGTGCATAAATGCTGCTGGGGCGTTTGTCAGCCCAAATGACATGACAAGGAACTCATAGTGACCATACCGAGTCCTGAAAGCAGTCTTCGGAATATCCCGATCCCGAATATTCAGCTGATGATACCTTGACTTTAAGTCAATCTTTAAGAACACTCGAGCACCATGTAGTTGATCAAATAAGTCATCAAAGCACGGTAATGGGCACTTGTTCTTCATCGTAACCTTACTCAACTGTCGATAATTAATACACATTCACATAAAACCATCCTTCTTCTTCACAAACAGAACTGGAGCACCCTAAGGCGACACACTGGAGCACCCTAAGGCGACACACTGGACCGAATGAAACCCTTATCGAGCAACTCTTGCAGCTGCTCATTTACCTCCTTCAACTCCGCTGGTTCTATACGATATGGTGGAATAGAAATTGGTTGGGTGCCCGACGACAAGTCAATACCAAAATAGATACCTCTATAGGGCGGCATGCCCGGATGATATGCTGCAAATACATACGGAAAGTCTCTCACTACCAGAACTAACTCAACGGTAGAAGTATCGACACCAACATCCCTCAGAAGGGATAGATATGCATCACGCCCCTTCTCAACCATTCGCTGATCCTTTAGAAAGGACACAACCCTGCTAGGAACATAATCAAATGTACCCCTCCACTCTAACAGCGGAAAACATAGCATAGCCAGTGTTACAGTCTTGGTGTGACAATCCAGAATAGCATGATAGGGAGACAACTAGTCCATGCCCAAGATCACATCAAAGTCTACCATATTGAGTAATAATAAATCAACTCTAGTCTCTAAACCACCAATAACAACTAAACACGACCGATACACACGGTCCACAACTATACAATCTCCCACAGGCATGGACACATAAACAGGAGAACTCAAAGAGTCGCGACATATATCCAAATACATAGCAAAGTAAGATAACACTTATGAATAAGTGGATCCCGAATCAAATAAGACTGATGCATCTCTATGAAAAATCGTAACCATACCTGTGATGACAGCATCCGATACAACTGCCTCTGACTTACCCAAAAAAGCATAGAATCTGGCCTGGACTCACCCTCTAGGGCGATCTCTACCTGCCTGACCCCCACCCCTAGCTGGCTGTGCAGGTGGAGCGGTAACTGGAGCAGTAACCATGGACTGTTAAGTCTATGGACTAGGTGGAATCCGGTGAGCCTGAGTAGTCTGTGGGGGCGCACCCCTCCTGAGTTTGGGGAAGTTCCTCACCATATACTTGGTATCACCACACTCAAATCAAGCTCTCGATAGGCGTGGCTGCTGGAACTGTCCCTAGCATGGTCGGCTGGACTGACTGCTGAAGGCACCCGTGCAGGAGATGCAATAGATAATGGCTTTGCAAAATGGGCAACGTGAGACCTCGGAGTAGCTAAAGCACTACTAGAAGTTGGAAGTGCTGATTGAACTGGACGGCTCAATGAATCTCGAGGATTCTTAGCCTCCCTGTCCTCTCTCTCACGTCCCCGCATACCCTCCAAACTCCGTGCGATCTCGACCACCTGCTGATACAGATTATCTGTCTCCAACTCTCAAGCCATGCTAAATCTAATACCATAGTTGAGCCCCTCAATGAATCTGTGGACTCGTTCTATAACTGTAGAAACAATGGCAGGTGCATGTTTGGACAACTCATTGAATCTAATGGCATACTTTGACACTATCACAGTACCCTAGCACAGCTGTTCAAACTCGGTGCGCTCCCGAAGGGTCTGGGGAACAAACTCTCTCAAAAACACCTCTGAAAATTGAGTCTATGTGAGTGAAGGTGCATCGGCTCCACTACCCTCCCCGTAAGCTTGCCACCACTGATACGCTGCTCCTGACAGCCGGAATATAGTAAAAGCATCTCTTCTCATCTCCATAATACTCATGGTGCAGAGAATACAGTGACACTTCTCTTGAAAACCCTGCACATCCTCGGTAGCTAGGCCACTATAAGTAGTAGGATTATACTTCTTGAAGCTCTCAAGTCTCAGCTGCTCCTCCTCAGATGCCACTGCCCTAACCTTGGGCTGAATTTGAATAACAGGGTACACTAGCATAATTCCTGGGACCCGATCAACCTAGACCCATTTCTTGGCTGCAAGAGTCTAGGCTCTTTCCCGGCCTGAGATGTAGCTAGTGTGAGGGGGACCAATCTTGCCTGAGCCAGAGCATCGAACATGCTCATAATCTGTGATAAGGTCTCCTGAAGTGCATGGGTGACAACAGGTGCCTTGGGTGCTTGTCTCCCAACCAGAGCTACTGGTGGCTCCTCAGTCGCTGCTCGGGCAAGTGCTCTAGCTGCTCTACATGCCCCTCCTTGGCCTCTACCCCGGCCTCGGCCTTTTGTGGCTCTAGCCGGGGGCGCGAGTTTCTGATCGTCGTATCCAACAGTGCGTGTCCTTACCATCTGTGAGAGAATAAAAAGACAAAGATTCAGATTTCGAAGCGAACCAATTTGCACGATAAAGAATGAATGAAGTGGAAATTCCTAACAGTTCCGTAGTCTTTCAAAGATAAATACATATGTCTTCGTACCGATCCGCAAGACTCTACTAAACCTGCTTATGACTCGTAACGCCTATGAACCTAGAGCTCTGATACCAACTTGTTACGACCCCAATTTTCCTCCTTAGGATGTCGTGATGGCACCTAGTCTCTAAGACTAGGTAACCCTAACATTAATGAATACTTATCGGAATTTAGAAACTAAGATAACAAGATAATTTGAAAACTAATAAAAAATCCAAAACAGAACATCTATAACAAAACCCCCAAAAACTGGTGGATTTGAGTCATAGGCTCTGCATGAATATACTGTAAAATCCCTAGTACAACATTGTTTAGATAAAGAGTAAACAATAGAAAAAGAAGGGCAGAAGGTGACTCTGAGGCCTGCGAGCGCCGATCAACTATACCTTGAAGTCTCTGAACTGTATGGTCCACTCACTTATGCCTAGCCTGAGTTGGGGTACCTGGATCTGCACAAAATATGCAAAAGCATAGTATAAGTACACCACAACGGTACCCAGTAAGTATCAAGCCTAACCTCGGTAGAGTAGTAACGAGGCTAGGTCGAGACACCTACTAGGACAAGATAAGCAGAACAATAATATGATAACGGAAAGTAATGGAAAGTGGAGAAATGAGTGATAACAAAGCAATTAGTAACGTAAGCTAATGACACAATTTTAAGCAAAAAGGAAACAAGAAGGAAACACATAATGAGAACCTCAAATAATCAAATACGGACAAAAACTGATAAGACAAGGAAGAATAACAACAAAAAGAATTGTTCAACCAATAATTCTTTTTAATATGAAATGTACAACACGAATCACAACCGAGGTACCGCCTCGTATTCACATTTTACAATTTCAATTATAATCTTTCCTTATATCACCGCGTGAGCCTTACATTATGTTTTGAAAATCATTCTTCCCGAAATAGCTACACGCATTTAAGCCCGCCTTATCTCACCGCGTGGCTTGAAGTAGTTCCCCTACTATCAACAAGCGTATCAAGACCACCTTGTCTCACCGCATGCGTATCAACCCCTAGCCTTATACCACCGCATGCGTATCAATATCACAACTCGCACCATAAGTGCCCATATACCACAACTTGCCAAAAAGTCAACAAAACCAATGTTTGCACAACAAATAACCCATGGATTAACCACAATGTATAGAATAATCTCAATAACAACAAGATAAATGAGGAATACTCAAAACAAGGAAAGATACCTCAATAATTAACAACTTTACCTCAATATGATAACGACTTTTACAACTTCAATACCAATAATTCAACAAGAAGATATTCCACGAAATAACAACTTCAAGTAAGAGTAATTTAACAATAAAGAGGTAACAAGGCAATAAGGAAAATAACAACTTCAACTAAAACAGATGAGAGTAAATATAACAAGTAATAAGTAGAACAAGTGCTACAACGTCAAATAAAGCATGTAAGAGTAGATTAATAATTGTAAGAATAGATTAACAATTGTAAGAGTATATTAACAATGAAAGATGTGAAATGTTATAACAATTAAATTATAGCCTAAACCGGTCAAATACCATATATAGCCCATGTACCCACTCGTCACTTTGCGTACACGGCTTTCACATAACAAAAATAGCACAATCAACCCAAATCCCAAGGGGTAGTTCCCTCACACAAAGTTAGGTAAGATATTTATCTCAAACAAGCTAAATCAACCCACTTGTAAGCGTTTTCTGCAAAAATCCAACTCCGGGCGGCTCGAATCTAGACAAAATAAATAAATCCCATATATAGAAACCATAGGAAACCATTTCGAATAATAAAGTTTTAAACTTTAAAGAAAATCAAAAAATCAACTTAAAAAGTCAACCCCAAGCCCGCACCTCGGAACCCAACCAACTTACGAAATCTGAAAACCCATTCAACGAGTCCAACCATACCAAAATTATCCAATTCTGACCTCAATCCGACCTTCAAATCCCCAATTTTCACTTTAGGAAGTTTTACAAAAATCTCCCATTTTCCTCACTTTAATTCACTAATAAATGATAAAAACTTAGATGGAATCATTATTAATTAACAAATCTGAGTCAAAAACACTTACCCCTATCCAAGACGTGAAACTCCTCTCCAAAATCGCCCAAAGCCGAGCTCTACAACTCAAAATATGTTAAAATGAACCAAACCCTCGAAATAGAGTACTATATAGTCTGCTTAGTTCTTACTATACGTGATCGCGGAAAAGCCTTCGCGATCGCGAAGAACAAATTCCACCAGCTCACAAAACCTCTTACACGAATGCGAGAAGATAGACATGAATGCGATGATAAAACATCCCCAGGCTTCGCGATCGCGGACCAGTCCGCACGATCGCGATGAATAACATGTGCCACCACACAACCCCTCATTCCTTCTACGCGAACGCGATCCCTCACACACTTTTGCGATGCACAAACACCCAACCTTCCGCGAACACATCCTATCCTTAGCGAACGTAAAGTGAAAAATTCCATCTGTCAGCAAAGACTCTACACAATTGGACCTATTCTATGGGAACGAGAAGAAGGAAACCAGAAGCACTGAAAGGAGCAATTCCAACACACGAACAAACGGTCCGAACTCAATCTGAAACACACCCGAGGCCCCCGGGACCCCATCCAAACATACCATCAAGTCCCAAAATACAACACGAACTTAGCCAAAACCTTAATCCCATCAAACTATATCAAAACTACGAATCGCATCCCAATTCAAGCCTAATGAACTACTGAACATTCAACTTCTAAAGCTAATACCGAATAACATCAAACCAACTCCGAATGAGCTCAAATTTTGCACACAAGTTATAAATGACACAACAGACCTATTCCAACTTTCGAAACTAAAATCCGACTCCAATATCGATAAAGTCAACTCTCAGTCAGACCTTTCAACCTTCCAAACCTTCAATTTTCCAACTTTTGCCAATTCAATTCAAACCGACCTATAGACCTCCAAATCAATATTCGGACATACGCCTAAGTCTAAAATCACCATAAGAAGCTATAGGAACCATGAAAGCTCCATTCTGGAGTCGTATATAGAAAAGTAAAACTCCGGTCAACTCTTTCAACTTAAGCTTCCAACTTTGGGACTAAGTGTCCCAATTCACTCCGAAACTTCCCCGGAACCCATCCAACCACCCGGGCAAGTCACATAACCACAAATGAACACAGAGAAGGTAATAAATAGGGGAACGGGGCGACAATACACAAAACGACCGGTCGAGTCGTTACATGCTTCAACTTGTGGCAGAACCTTTTGACATGCCCTTTCTTGCCATAGGGATTGCACGTAATATTATGGTATTTGGACCTTGACTTTGTTCTTATTTTACCTCTATTCCTTGAACCGTTGTTTCTATCTCTCCCTCGATCTTCTGTAACCAATGTATCTACTTGTGAGGACGAACCGTGAGATATTCTCTTTACTTCCTCGTTCAACACACCACTCTTGGCATATCCCATGGTCACCTTACAACTAGGAGCTGAATTTGTCAAAGAAGCATGAAGCGTTTCCCAAGAGTCTGACAGAGTATTTGTATAGGGTAAAATATGCTATGCCACGTGGCCGTCCCAAAAAGGGACACGTGGAACCTAAGACGGGGGGGATGTCCAAGACCGAAAGCAACTATTCCGTCTGTCACAGGAGAAGGTAATGCTCATAAAGATGCAATAAATACTCTTCGCCCGATAGCATTCAATGGAGAATATTCCACATTATTAAGTACGATTTCCCGTTACAAGAAATTTGGCATTTATATTCAATGTTACATCTTCATCAATGACCCTCATAATTGACATTAAAGAGGGGCACGATCCTAGGACCTCCTTCCCTAGATGTAGCTATAAATAGTGAGCTCATTTGTCATTGTAAAGGACATGAATTTTCTGAAAACCTTACTCTATACTCTATCCAAAGCTTAATTTAATTTTATCTTCTTGCTTTTTGATTCCATTATTGTTGTGCCCGGAACTACTGTTTCTACTATTTCGTCTCCATATCAAGGCTAAGAATTGCATATTTCTTCAATTATCTTATTATTTCAGGATCAAATTAATTCACTTATCTAGTAACCACTTATAAATTAAACTGTACCATTTTACGGGTAAACAGTTTGGCGCCCAACGTGGCCCTACACAGCCGTGCAATTAAATTGATCCTTGCCTTATTTACTAACGTGTTTTGATCATTTTGTCTTTGAAAAAATCATAAGAAATGGCAGATAACGATGTTAAAAACACGCACAATTCCGAGATTTGAGGGGATCAGCCTCATTTCGAGGACTCAATTATGACACCCACGATGAGGAGAACGACACCACACCGATGCATGACATGTAATATCCTCGACATGTTCAGGAGATAACTCCCAATGATTCTGAGGAGGAACATGTCGTTGACGCGGTAAGGGTCTTCCAAGAGCACCAAGCGATCATTCTAGGTCACCTCATGTGACATGATAAAGTTATGACAGAGTTGATGTTACACTCCGCAGTATTACGACGATGTTACACCCCGTAGTATTGTCGTAAGATAATTGACATCAGTTGAAGGACAAGATTATTTTGTGATTATAAGTATTATGCTATTTCAAACAAATGATAAGTAAATTCATTAAGGTGAGAAGGTAAACGAATCGAAGAAAATGAGTTTCGTCGAAGTTTGATATTTGAGATAAAATACGGTCCAAGCTATAATACCCCGTATTTATGGACTTGTGCCATACAAGGTACCACATAACCATGATAGTAAGGTGTATAAAGTGTGTTAAAAGTGATTAGTATTTTAAGTAATTTGAGATAATTCTTAATTATGTGGATAATTGATTAATTATTAATTTAATGGGAGATTAGCAAGATAAATTAGGAATTTGTGGATAAGCCTAAAAGGCCTCCCAACGTGGCAGCAAGTGATCTTCTTAATCAAGTCAAATAAGTGACTCTTTGGTTTATGCAATAGGTGGCATGATTAGGAGATTTTGGGCAAAATTCATTCCTATCAAGTGGGGCCCACAACCCACAAAGATAAGATATCTCCCTACATCATTAAAATAAGAGGTTATGGTTGCTAAGTAATAGAGGAAACGTTTCAGCAAATATTCATACGAGATTCCATAATGTAACAGCAGCGTGAGATGTGATTTTACGAGAACACAGTATAATCTTTCTGAAGAACAACATACGGATTTTCCCTACTTCGATCCGCCGTTACGTATTTTTCCCAAAAGACGCGGGTTAGAGGAATTGTTAAGAGAATCGGCTCAGGTATGTTAAGGCTATCCCTTTTTTCTTTTTGGCATGATTCATACGATACAAACAAAATGAGTAAACACACAACTTTCATAAATGCCTCTATTCATAGAAGCACTAGGGGTGCCTATGTTCTTGATTTTCCATGTGTCTTATTATATCTTTTGTTCATGGGTCTCAGAAAAATATGTAGTTGATAAAGTTTATCTGAAGACATATTGATCTTATGACATTCCAAGAAATCTTATTAATGTTCTTCTTATGCATTTTATTCATTTATACATGTACATTGACCCATAACCAGATGGCGTTATATACGCGTATATTATATGTAATATGGGATATGGGAAAAGGTTACGACGTTATATACGCACCACCACCTAGTCAATTTGTATATGTTGATAATTTTGCCCACACTGGCCGAGATGATATGATGGGATGCCCTCAGAGGCTTGATGATGTTATGTACGTATATACCTATGCATGATATGACATTTATACGCATATGCACGACATTATAAATATTAAACGATTCATAGAGCTATTCAGACTTACATGTTGAGTTTTTTACTCCATGTTTCTCTTATGTCTTTTATTTACTGATTTACATTCCTTACATACTCGGTACATTATTTGTACTGACATCCTTTTTGCCTGGGGATGCTGCGTTTCATGCTCGCAGGTCCCTATAGATAGGTTGGGAGTCCTCCAAGTAGTCTATTAGCTCAACGGAAGGTGTTGGTACGCTCCATTTGCTCCGGAGTTACTTATTTGGTCAGTATGATTTGGACATGTATTGATTGGTATGGCGGGGCCCTGTCTTGACCTTTATGGTATTTATCTACTCTTAGAGGCTTTTAGACATATGTCATGTATATGGATACTTGTATGGCCTTGTCGGCCTATGTTTTTAGTATATAAAGGATCGTGCCGGCCTTATAGGCCCGTATGTCATATGTATAAGTCAGTACATCATGTTAGGTCATCCTATATTGAGTATTTCCTCGTGTTTTATTCTAGTTATCTCACGATAGCCTTTCTGGATCATTTACCTATGATAGTATGATACAAAATATACGTTACCTTGGTACTCGGTTAAGTAAGGTACCGGGTGCCCGTCGCGGTCCATCGGTTTGGGTCATGATAAAAGTGGTATCAGAGCAGTTCTGTCCTAGGGAGTCTACAAGCCGTGTCTAGTAGAGTCATGTTTATGGGTGTGTTGTGCACCACACTTATAAGCAGGAGGTTACAGGGCATTTAGGACTGTCACTCTTTCTTCTTACTCTAGATCGTGTGGTAGAGCTCACTTGTATAAATTCAAACCCCTAAATTCTATTTTATTCGTAATAAGACGATACCTATATCTAAAGGATAATTGGTAAGAGATTGCATGTGGTGGTGGAAGAGTTGAGTTAGAGGAACTCGATTTTGCATCATTCTTATGATGGATAAATGTGAAATTTTGCAGAACATATGTGTACTAAGACGTGTAAGCTTCTTGATAAGGAGCCTTAAGGCATGAATATCTATCCACCCATATGGTGAAAAGCAATGAGAGATTCAGAAGTTAGATACAAGTTTCAACAAGTAAAATAAGCAAGGTGAAGAAGGGAATGAGGTGCCCAGTTAATGAAGATTATCAGTATTTACAATTCAGGCAGAGAAATATAAGTATTTTGAATTACCTTCAGCAGTAATAGATGTATGTACAATCAATCACACCCATCTCAGTTATGCCCTATGGGAGCTAACAGATATGGTTTAAGAGAAGCACGGGATATCAGGATCCGGCTAGGGTTAGAGTAATCCAAAATGATGAATAGATTCTTTGCGTTAGTTGACATTTCCGAAGCATATTGCAAATGTGCTAATAGATCTCCTTGTGAGACACCCATATGGTGCACTCTAGAATAGTATAGCTAGATATGAATACTAGAATGTTCAAATAGAGGCACTAGAAGCCTGGAAAGGATAAATATTACCTTAGTGTGGCTCCCGTCCCTAGTAGAGCGAGGATGTTAGGCAACCCGAAGAGCCAAGGGATGGGGCAAGGGGAGCTAAAAGTAAAATAATGTCTTCTTGAAGTTTTCAGAATAAAGTGATAGATAGAAATATTAGCAGGGAAATAGGAAGAGAGATAATGAAGCATTACGAGTAAGATGTGATACATGGATGACAACGGTAGATAAAAAAAAATGATGACAGTAGTACGGAGTCTATAGCCAAGGGTAGGAAAAGACGAGAGGTGATAGGCCTTGAGACAACAAAAGAGTATAGGCCATAAAGTCATATCCTCATTTCGACAAACAAGTTTGTGACTCTAACATAATTACCAAAAGGAAAAGTTAGACCCCAGAGTAATAGAAATCAGTGTGGACTAGTGAACAAGATAAACTAAACATGAATTATGGACTGAGTGATTTGATAATAGTCGACATCATGAGAAATTTAGAGATTGCATTCCGGTGATCATAGAATGGATGACAGAAGAATAACCCTTAAAGGTCATTCAGGAAGACGCTTCCCTAAAGAAAGCAATGTGAGCAAAGTTAAGCTTAAGGGACAGTATGCGCCAGTTACACCAGGTGTCTCCCTCGCGGGTAAGGAATTTTGTTATCCTTGGTATAGAAGGATTACCGCAAGGCGATTAAGGGTCATCGATGATGTGAAAAGACGCCAAAGATGAAGAGGTAAAACATCTATAGGTAGATCGTCATAGTGCTAAATCTTAGTACTCCCCTAAAGAGGGGGATATGGAATGATGTGGCATTAGGTCAGAGTTAAGTGGTTCTAGTAACTATGGAATGTTAAAGGAAGAATGCGATAAAAATGAGAAACATATGAGATTGTGTAAGGCCCCATGAAAGTTTTCCTAAAAACCGGGGTTCCGTGATGCCGGGGTAGGCGTAGAGGTTAATAATAGTAAAACATGGTCGCAGAGTGAGACAGTTTTCTGGTTCATTTTGATGTCATTTTCACGGTCCATTATGTGACCGCATAACCATTTCGTGGGCCGCACTCTTGTCGCACAATAAACCTTGGAGTTTTACGGAGGGAGGTTCTGCAGCGCATTATGCGACCGCAGAATAGGTCTCCGGGCCGTATAGCGACCGCAGACCCGGTCAGTTCCTTTCCAGTTTTGGCACCCAATTTGTGTGGTCGATATGCGGATGGCATATCTATTCTGTGGTTGCATATGTCACCGCATATCCTGTTCCGGGGCTTCATTTTTGGAGTTTTTAAACCCGACCCTATTTCGTTAAAACATATGCCATGGACCATGTTTGAGCATATTTCTGATACTTTTAGAGTGAGAAAGAGTGCTTAGTGTGGGGGAGCAACCTTCAACCTATTATCCATCAATTCTTGCTCAATCATTGGGGATTAACAAAGAAAGTCTTTATCATAAAGGTAAGAATCTATTCCCTAGCTCTTAATTTAGAAAATCTACTTAAAGGGGAGTAATTTGAAAGACAATTATTGGGTGCGAGAGTTGTTATCTTGCATGCATATGTTATCAAAGAATGTGGGAAGGTCGTGAGCTAAAAATGGTAGAGACTGGGTTGGGGAATGGTGGAATCTTCCATCAAAAGGGCCTTAAAACATTAATGCATACCTAATGTTTGATAATATGCTCAAATGAGCTAAAACCATGACCATCTTCCTAATTTTGGTTCAACTTGTTTTATTTCTAAAGTAGATTGAAGTTGCTAAGAATTCCGGATCATTTTAGAGTTTGAGAAGCTCAATTGAGGTATGTTGGCTAAACCCCCTTCTTCTTAGAATCGAATCCCATGGTGTTCATGTAATTGGAGTAAGTCCTTGATCATTATTGAATTGGCTATTCCTAATGCGATTGTGTTGAAGTATGTATGTTCAATATTTATTCTAAATGCCTCATAATGTCATCTTGCCATTTGAGGATGTGTTCAAAATGTGGAATATGTGTTAGAAATGTTAAGACTTCATGTCTAGATCGAAATAAAGATTGTTATGCCAAATTGTATGAAAAGCCTCTATGTGCCTAAGATTTTCCAAATTGCTCATTTGTGGAGTTAATGTCTTAAATGGAAAGCCCTATTATTGTTTATAATGATAATGATAATGATATTTGAAGGTGGAAAAGGGAACTGGAATTATGAAATATGGCCAAGTGCCAAGAATGACTTTATAATTGTGGCCATTAGTGCCAATGAATCGAAAGGATATGAAAGAAGTATGATGTGAGATAATTGACTAAAAAAGGTAATGTCTTGGGTGAGACGGCCTAGCCGATCGGGCCGTGATCGGATGCCATGCAGCACACATGGTGGTGACTGTGCTAAAAATGATAATTGAAATTATGGTTATGGTTGATGTCTCAAATGCGACGACCTAGCCGATCAGGTCGTGATCGGACTCCGTGTAAGAATACTGTGGTATTGTGAATTATGGTATATCGGCACTAAAGTTCACCCAACCTAATAGCATGGAAATTGACTTGAAAACATATGTGATCCTTAACTTGATATTTTAGTATTATTTGAAGCTCTTACTGAATTCTTGACAGTTCCCCCTTGTATTATTATTTATTCTATTGAGATGGTGTTTAGTTGTACATACTAGTACTATTCGACAGTACTAATGTCCCTTTTGCCGGGGGTGCTACATCTTTAAATAGACGTAGGCGGCTCCATAGCAGGCAATGTTGATTAGCGATAACAGTTCACCTTCCTCCTGGCAGACTTGGTGAGCCCCACGTCATTCCGGGGTCCTGTATCTTTTGTACATTTTGTTATCATGTTTTGAGATATAGCCCGGGCCTTGTTGTCGGCACTATCATAACACTCTTTGTATCTTTTAAAGGCTCTGTAGATACTATGTGGGTTGTACACGGGTGCTAGAAAAGTCAAACAGATTATGTTGTGTTTTGAACTCTTATTTTACTCGAATCATAAGAATGTTTGTATTTTTTAACCTTAAAAATGATGTAACCAATGAGACAATTTAGTATTGTTATGATCTTCCTACTGTCTAATTAATCAAAATCATGTCTTCTCTTGATCATGGGTGAGTTGGGTAGAAAGTGTCTAACAGGCTTGCTCGACCGGGTTCACTCGGTTGAGTGCTGGTCATGCTTCCCGAGGTTGGGTGTGACAAACTTGATATCAGATCCTAAGGTTACGGGTGCAGATTGAAGGTTCAAATTCAGAGGGAGTGTCGTTCATCCCGGTAGGGTACGAGTAGGGGCATATCATAACCTTCTAATTCTGCAGCTGCCACATCTTCAACACCCCCTCCAGCTCGAGGTACTCCAACACCAGCAGGGCGTGGTGCAGCTAGGGGTGGTGTGCAGAGTTCAGGAGGACCCAGCCGTTTCTATGCAATGAGTGGTCGCCAAAGTGCAGACGCTTCTCAAGATGTTGTCACAGGTATATTGAGTGCCCAATCTCATGATGTATATGCTCTTATTGATCCTGGTTCTACTTTGTCCTATGTTACCCCTTATGTTGCTATGGAATTTGGGATAGAACCAGAACAACTTCCTGAGCCGTTCTCTGTATCTACTCCGGTTGGCGAGTCTATTGTGACCGCACGGGTTTATAGGGGTTGTGTTGTCACGGTACATGGTCGGGACACCGTGGCTGATCTCATTGAATTGGGGATGGTCTATTTTGATGTAATTATGGGAATGGATTGGCTTTATTCATGTTTTTCCAAACTTGATTGCCGAACTAGGACTGTGAGGTTTGAATTTCCAAATGAGCAGTTGTTGAGTGGAAGGGGGATAATGTAATGCCAAAAGGTAGGTTTATTTCTTACCTAAAGGCCACAAAGATGATTAATAAGGGGTGTATCTATCATTTGGTCTGGGTTACAGACACCGATGCTGAGGTACCTACACTCGAGTATGTGCCAGTGGTGAATGAATTTTCGGAGGTCTTTCCTAATGAGCTCCCTGGGATTCCGTCAGATAGGGAGATTGATTTTGGGATTGATATGATGCCAGGCACGCAACCTATATCTATTCCGCCCTACATAATGGCGCCAACAGCGTTGAAGGAGCTAAATGAACAATTGAAGGATTTGTTAGAGAAAGGTTTCATCCGACCGAGTGTGTCACCATGGGGCGTACCGGTTCTCTTTGTTAGTAAGAAAGATGGATCACTGAGGATGTGTATTGACTATCGGCAGCTCCACAAAGTCACAATCAAAAACAAATACCCACTGTCAAGGATAGATGACCTGTTTGACCAATTATAGGGTGCTAAGTACTTCTCCAAAATTGATTTAAGATCCGGGTATCACCAATTGAAGATTAGGGAGCAGGATATTCCGAAAACAGCTTTCAGGACCCAGTATGGACACTTTGAATTTTTGGAAATGTTTTTTGGACTAACAAATGCCCCGGCGGCTTTCATGGATCTTATGAATCGCGTTTTCAAGCCTTTTCTCGATTCCTTTGTCATAGTGCTCATTGACGATATTCTTGTGTATTCACGAGGTCGGGAGAACCATGCCGATCATCTCAAGCCAATTTTACAGACTCTTCATCAGCACCAATTGTACGCGAAATTTTCAAAATGTGAATTTTGGCTCGAGTGTGTCACATTCTTGGGTCATGTTGTCTCCAGAGAAGGAATTAAGGTAGATCCTCAAAAGATTGCAGCGGTGAAGAATTGGCCTAGACCTACAACAACAACCGAGATTCGCAGTTTCTTGGGTTTAGTAGGATATTACAGGAAGTTTGTGGAGGGGTTCTCTACTCTTGCCTCTCCGTTGACTAAATTGACTCAAAAGGTGGTTAATTTCCAATGGTCCGATGCTTGTGAAAGGAGCTTCCAAGAGTTGAAATCAAGATTGACTATGACGCCGGTATTGACCCTGCCAGAGGGTATAAATGGGTTTGTGGTATATTGCGATGCTTCAAGGATCAGTCTTGGGTGTGTATTAATTCAACACGGAAAGGTTATAGCTTATAATTCTAGGCAACTCAAGAATCATGAAAAGAACTATCCAACACATGACTTAGAACTTGCGGCGGTGGTTTTTGCATTGAAGATTTGGCGTCATTATTTGTATAGGGTCCATGTGGATGTTTTAACGGACCACAAGAGTCTTCAATATATTTTCAAACAAAAGGAGTTACTCAAGGATTACGACATCGATATTCTATATCACCCGGGGAAAGCCAATGTTGTAGCAGATGCTCTTAGCCGAAAATCTATGGATAGTTTAGCACACTTGGAGGCATATCAAAGGCCATTGGCCAGGGAAGTCCATCAATTGGCTAGTTTGGGAGTTTCTCTTGCGGACTCTAATGAAGGAGGGATAATTGTACAAAATAGGACTGAATCATTGCTTGCTGTGGAAGTCAAAGAGAAGCAATACGACGATCCATTTTTGGTGCAATTGAAGGAGGGGATTTAAAAACATAAAACTATGGCTTTTACTCTTGGCATGGATGATGGTACACTAAGGTACCAAGGGCGGCTATGTGTTCCAAATGTAGATGGTCTCCGGGAAAGAATCATGACCGAGGCTCACACTTTTAGGTATTCTGTGCACCCAGGTTCTACAAAGATGTATCTTTACCTCAAGGAAGTCTATTGGTGGAATGACATGAAAAGGAATGTAGCAATTTTGTGGCAAGGTGTCTGAATTATTAGCAAGTAAAGGCCGAACACCAACGGCCTAGTGGGTTGGCACAAAACATAGAAATTTCAATGTGGAAGTGGGAAATTATTAATATGGATTTTGTGGTAGGATTACCACGCACCCCGCGCAAGTTTGACTCAATTTGGGTGATTGTGGATTGGCTCATGAAATCAGCTCATTTCTTGCTAGTTAAATATACCGACACAGCGGAACAATATGCTCAGTTGTATATCAAGGAAATAGTCAGGCTGCATGGCACTCCAGTTTCTATACAACGGAACAATATGCTCAGTTGTGTATCAAGGAAATAGTCAAGCTGCATGGCACTCCAGTTTCTATCATTTCCGATCGAGGGGATCAGTTCACGGCAAGTTTTTGGAAGAAGTTTCAGCAAGGTTTGGGTACTCAGGTGAATCGTAGTACAACCTTCCATCCACAAAAAGACGGACAGGCAGAGCGGACTATTCAGACACTTGAGGATATGTTGCGTGCTTGTGTTCTTGACTTCAAGGGTAGCTGGGATGATCATTTGTCACTCATAGAGGTTGCTTATAACAACAACTTTCATGCTAGTATTCAGATGGCACCATTTGAGGCATTATATGGTAAGAGATATAGATCTCCCATTGGGTGGTTCGAAATTAGGAAAGCTGAGTTGATAGGGCCAGACCTCATGCATCAGGCTATGGAAAAAGTTAAGATCATGAAGGAGCGGTTGAAGACTGCTCAGAGTCATCAGAAGTCCTATTCGGATATTCGTCGTAGGGATTTGGAGTTCAAAGAAGATTATTGGGTATTCTTGAAAATTTCCCCTGTGAAAGGTGTAATGCTATTTGGTAAGAAAGAGAAATTAAGTCTGAGGTATGTTGGACCGTGCAAAATCATTTAGAGGAACGGTGAGGTGGCGTACAAGCTTGCGCTACCACCTGAGATGTCATTAGTGCACCCGGTATTCCATGTATCTATGTTGAAGAAGGTAGTTGGAGATCCGTCAGCTATTGTGCCTATTGAGACCATTGAGGTTAATGAAGAACTGTCATATGAAGAAATTCCAATTGCCATTCTTGATAGGCAAGTCCGAAAGTTGAGAAATAATGAAATTGCATCCATAAAAGTGCTATGGCGAAACTAACAGGTTGAAGAGGCTACTTGGGATAGGCCTAGTTACAGGGGAAACTCTAGCGAAACCTTTTGAAATTTAGGGAGTTAGTCAAATTTGGGACTGCTGGTGTGTGGTATAAAAACTGAGTTGCATAAGATGCTAATAGTGAATCTTGACCCTCATTTGAGGACGAATGATCTTAAGTGGGGGAGGATGTAAGGCCCCGTGAAATATTTCCTAAAAATCGGGGTTCTGTGTTGCCGGGGTAGGCGTAGAGGTTAATAATAGTAGAAAATGGTCGTAGAGTGAGATAGTTTTCTGGGTCATTTTGATGTCATTTTCGCGGTCTATTATGCGACCGCATAACCATTTTGCGGGTCGCACTCTTGTCGCACAATCAGCCCTAGAGTTTTGCGGAGGGAGGTTCTGCGGCGTATTATGCGACCGCAGAACAAGTTTGCGTGCCGCATAGTGACTGCAGACCTGGTCAGTTCCTTTTCTGTTTTGGCACCCAATTTGTACGGCCGATATGCGGACCGCATATCCATTCTGCGGTCGCATATGCGACCACATATCCTGTTCAGGGGATTCATTTTTGGGGTTTTTAAAACCGACCCTATTTCATTAAAACATATGCCATGGACCATTGTTGAGCATATTTCTGATACTTTTAGAGTGAGAAAGAGGCTTAGTGTGGGGGAGCAACCTTAAACCTATTATCCATTAATTCTTACTCAATCATTGAGGATTAACAAAGAAAGTCTTCATCTTAAAGGTAAGAATCTATGCCCTAACTCTTAATTTCGAAAATCTACTAAAAGGGGAGTAATTTGAAAGACAATTATTGGATGTGGGGGTTGTTATCTTGCATGCATGTTTTATCAAAGAATGTGAGAAGGTTGTGAGCCAAAACTGGTAGAGAATGGGTTGGGGAATGATGGAATCTTCCACCAATGCACACCTAGTGTTTGATAATATGCTCAAATGAGCTAAAACCATGACCATCTTCCTAATTTTTGTTCAACTTGTTATATTTCTAAAATAGATTGAAGTTGCTAAGAATTCCGGATCATTTTAGAGTTTGAGAAGCTCAATTGAGGTATGTTGGCTAAACCCCCTTCTTCTTAGAATCGAATCCCACGGTGTTCATGTAATTAGAGTAAGTCCTTGATCATTATTGAATTGACTATTCCTAATGTGATTGTGTCGAAGGATGTATGTTCAATATTTATTCTAAATGCTTCATAATATCATCTTTCCATTTGAGGATGTGTTCAAAATATGAAATATGTGTTAGAAATGTTAAGAATTCATGTCGGGATCGAAATAAAGATTGTTATGCCAAATTGTATGAAAATCCTCTATGTGCCTAAGATTTCCCAAATTGCTCATATGTGAAGTTAATGTCTTAAATGGGAATCCCTATTGTTGTTGATAATGATAATGATATTTGAAGGTGGAAAGGGAACTGGAATTATGAAATACGGCCAAGTGCCAAGAATGCCTTTATAATTGTGGCCATTAGTGCCAATGAATCGAAAGGATATGAAAGAAGTATGATGTGAGATGATGTGCCAATGAATCGAAAGGATATGGGTGAGACGTCCTAGCCGATCGGGCCTTGGTCGGATGCCATGCCACACACATGGTGGTAACTCTGCTGAAAATGATAATTGAAACTGTGGTTATGGTTGAAGTCTCAAATGAGATGACCTAGTCGATCGGCTCGTGATCGGACTCCGTGTAAGAATATAGTGGTATTGTGAATTATGGTATATCGGCACTAAAGTTCACCCAACCTAATAACATGAAAATTGTTTTGAAAACTTATGTGATCCTTAACTTGATGTTTTAGTATTATTTGAAGCTCCTACTGAATTCTTGACTGCTCCCCCTTGTATTATTATTCATTCTATTGAGATGGTGTTTAGTTGTACATACTAGTACTATTCGACATTACTAACGCCCCTTTTGTCGGGGGCGCTGCATCTTTAAATAGATGCAGGTGGTTCCATAGCAGGCAGTGTTGATCAGAGATAACAGTACACCTTCCTCCTAGTAGACTTGGGTAGCCCCACCTCATTCCGGGGTCATGTATCTTTTGTACATTTTGTTATCACGTTTTGAGATATAGTCGGGGCCTTGTTTTCGGCACTATCATAACACTCTTTGTATCATTTAGAGGCTCCGCAGACACTTTGTAGGTTGAACATGGGTGCTAGAAAAGTAAAACAGATTATGTTGTGTTTTGATCTCTTGTTTTACTTTAATCATAAGAATGTGTGTATTTGTGGACATTAAAATGATTTAACCAATGAGACGATTTAGTATTGTATATATGATCTTCCTACTGTCTAATTAAAGAAATCATGTCTTCTCTTGATCATGGGTGACTTGGGTAGAAAGTATCAAACAGACTTGCTCGACCGAGTTCACTCGGTTGAGTGTCGGTCGCGGGCGTGATAGATTGCACTTATCCAAATCCTACAGATAAGCTACGATTCCATAATATTATGCGAGCACGACGTCAAGGAAGTAAGGGTTCCTGCCCGGGAGGTTATTGATAAATAAGGAGCCAATGCGAGAGGTAAGTTAAGACAAAGGAAATAACCCAAGAAAGATTACGCAAAATATAGATATGAGTATGGACCAACGAGTAGTTAGTAGTTAATTCAACAAGAGCCTAGTTATGTCAAGACAAGAGGATACAGACAAATCAGTAGATCGTGCAAGATAAACATAGTGAACCCCAACATAGTGAGTCTAGTCTCGCAGATAATGATATCGTGATCCTTGGGAAGATATCACAATATTAGTTCAGAAGAAAACCCTACAAGCACAAGAGCGTGGAGATAAGTAACTTCGGATAATTATAGGCGAGGAAGAACATCAAAAATTTCCGTCAAGTATTCGATGTGATAAGCTCCCAGCTTTACAAGAGTCATAGGATCCTCCCTAAGTACTACACTGAAAGACTAGCTGAGGAAATAAAGAAGAAGGTTTCAACCTAAGCATAGTAACTTGAAAAAGGAATGGTCATGTAAAAACAGTCTCACTACAACATTGTATGCACTCCATAAGAAAGTGGCACCTACCATGGCTAATGAACGGGAAGTAAAAATCAAAAGTAATATTCGAGATCATATGAGTTGCACGAAAATTCCGGCATGTGTGGGAACTAAGATAAGCTAAGTATGCAAGCAACAAAGGGGCAGAACGACCAGAAAAAGTAATAGCTTACATTTAAAGAAAGCTGAGAAGGAACAAAAGGAATTATTCGATCAATGCTCCAGAGTTAGTTACATTATCAACATAATTAAGATTTCGGAGTATTATCCATGCAGAATATATGTTGACAATCATACAGCCGTAGAAGATTCCGGTGTAAGTTAAAAGAAAGAATTGAGTCCAGGTCATAGATAAAGGATTGAATTGTTAGAAGATTGTATCATGGATATTCCATAGCGTCCATGAAGGGGTAAAGTAATAACTAATACCATGAGCCGCTGATCGGAAGATAACTTAAGCCTACATAAAGGCTGATCAGAGGAAAGAGAAAACTAAAGAGTTACATCAACTAAGTAAATCCGGAGTCTGATTATAGAATCCAAAAAATTATAGAAATCATGATTGAGAACATTGCAGAATCACTCTTAATATCAGAGGTACAAGAGAGATAGTACAACAACCATATTCTATAACAGCTCTACGAGAAAGCCAGTTAGAAGAGTACTAGCCTCACAAGAAGTCAGTATGAAGCTCCCACCGGATTATGTATGCACCAGAGGTGCAAGTATTATAATAGAGCTTCAAGTTGTGGATATGAATTATACCTATGTGGAAGGGATCTCATGAAAGAGATAGAAGATGTGATGCGAGATTTTAAGGTAAGTAAGGTAAAGGTGAACAACATACGATATACTCAAATGCAGAAGGTTGTGAATAGTCCATACTTCGGATGGAAGCCTAGAAGCACTGGGATTCAGTATCCAGGAATGATAGCGGCGTCGTCAGTGGCATATTTTCCAGCCTATGGTTTCTAGGTATCGAGAGGTCTAGTTAAGAGGGTAAAGAAGAGTTAGAGATGATGTGATGTCTCGCCTAATGTTCCAGAATAACATAAGGAAATCTATGGTGCAAGCAAGTTGAAGGGAGGTTGCGAGTAGTATAAATAGATATGTGTAGGTCGCAAACTAAAGTATGGTAGAGTTATAAGGTTTTAGGAAGACATTGGTAAGGATAAGGAAAGGCGAGTGAGAATGTGACAAGAATGGATAAGTCATCGGGGTTAAACCCATAAAAACAAGAGAGCTAATGGTTTCTCTAAGTTATAGAAAGCTCAGTATAGCCTGAATGAACTCAAAGGATTCTAAAACTAATAGCATTTAGAAGAGATGGAATGCTGCCCTGGTAGTATAATAAGGGTATAATTGTGATAGATAAAGGATAACGTTTGGGCCTTCGATTGATTAATGATTTGAAGAAAACGGCACGAGATTAGAATACCTCTAGACATAAGCCCTAGTGACAATGTATTACGTAAGAGGTTTCAAGTTATCAGTGGTAGATTGTAGATCAACATTGAGATGGATCAACAATGGATGGAAAAAAGTTACAAAGTATGAGATGAGATTACGCCATCATTCTTAAGATGAACAGTAGTGAGAAAGCATTAAAGGACATAGATTTATACATTTAGGATAAGCAACGAGAGTAACCTGGAGTTTGGTAGCACTCCTCAGTAACGGTAAATCGAAGTAAGAGTTATGGTATAATATGACCTACTTAGATGTAGTAAAGCCTAGGGGTTCCCAAAGGGACAACTTGTCATAGTTATGCATATGTTCACAAAGTGAGGCCTAGAGATTGGCTAAAATCTAGAGGGAAGAGTCGCATAGGCGCACATACAAGGAAAAGGTCGTACATGTTGCATGACAGAAGGTAGCAACAGTTACGTGTTGGAAGAATTCCGACCACAGGCCGTGGTGTGAGAAAGAGGGATAAAGGTGGGAATGCCCTGGACTTTAGATTTATTCACAAAACAGTTGTCTATGTGGCAAGGAGAGTACTAAAGTATTCGGAATACATAGGTTATGAAAATGATAAGTGCATCAGTCAACATTCGAGGACGAATTTTCCAAAGGAGGGAATGACGTTACACTCCGCAGTATTACGACGATGTTACACCCCGTAGTATTGTACGTTAGATTTGTCGTAAGATAATTGACATCAGTTCAAGGACATGATTATTTTGAGGTTATAAGTATTATGCTATTTCAAACAAATGATAAGTAAATTCGTGAAGGTGAGAGGGTAAACGAATCAAAGAAAATGAGTTTCGTCGAAGTTTGACATTTTGAGATAAAATACGGTCCAAGTTATAATATTCCGTATTTATGGACTAGTGCCATACAAGGTACCACATGACTAAGAGAGTAAGGTGTATAAAGTATGTTAAAAATAATTAGTATTTTAAGTAATTTGAGATAATTCTTAACTATGTAGAAAATTAATTAATTATTAGTTTAATGGGAGATTAGCAAGATAAATAGGAATTTGTAGCTAAGCCTAGAAGGCCTCCCAATGTGGCAGCAAGTGATCTTCTTAATCAAGTCAAATAAGTGACTCTTTGGTTTATGCACTAGGTGGCATGATTAGGAGATTTTGGGCAAAATTCATTCTTATTAAGTGGGGCCCACAACCCACAAAGATAAGATATCTCCCTACATCATTAAAATGGGAGGTTATGGTTGCTAAGTAATGGAGGAAAAGCTTCAGCAAAAATTCATACGAAATTCCATAATGTAACAGCAGCGTGAGATACGATTTTACGAGAACACAGTATAATTTTTCTCAAGAACAACATACGGATTTTCCCTACTTCGATCCGCCGTTACGTGTTTTTCCCAAAAGACGCGGGTTAGAGGAATTGTTAAGAGAATCGGCTCAGGTATGTTAAGGCTATCCCTTCTTTCCTTTTGGCATGATTCATACGATACAAACGAAATGAGTAAACACACAACTTTCATAAATGCCTCTATTCATAGAAGCACTAGGGGTGCCTATGTTCTTCATTTCCCATGTGCCTTATTATATCTTTTGTTCATGGGTCTCCTAAAAATACGTAGTTGATAAAGTTTATCTGAAAACATATTGATCTTATGACATTCCGAGAAATCTTATTAACGTACTTCTTATGCGTTTCATTCATTTATGCATGTGCTAATACCCATGACCATATGGAGTTATATACACGTATATTTTATGTATATGGAATATGGGAAAAGGTTACGGCATTATATACGCACCACCACCTGATCAGCTGGTATATGTTGATGATTTTGCCCATAGTGGTCGAGATGATATGATGGGATGCCCTCAGAGGCTTGATGATGTTATGTACATATATACCTATGCATGATATGAGATTTATACGCATATGCACAACATTATAAATATTAAACGATTCACAGAGCTATTCAAATTTACATGTTAAGTCTTTTACTCTATGTTTCTCTCATGTCTTTTATTTACTGAATTTCATTCCTTACATACTCGGTATATTATTTGATAGCATCCTAGGAAGCTCAACTCTATTCAAGGACAAGGATGAAGCTTTGGAATCTCAAAGATGGCCTTTAACAATATGTCAAGCTAAAGAGTTGCAAAATATGGCCATTAGACTTCAAGTGCAAATAAAGAAGCTTTTAATTGTGGAGGACAAGCTCAAGACCAAAGGAGATAAATTATACAAGTTTTACAATTATTTGGTGGTGCAAATTGAAGTCCAAGAGGAGGAAGATTGAGTCCCGAACTCGGCCCTTGAAATCTAGCAAAAGGGCACCCAGAAGAGCCCAAAATGAACTTAAAAGAGGTCCAAATGGGGGTGTTTGAAATGGAGCCCAATTGGAGTCCAAACCAATGACCCAAACTAGTAGTTTTAAGGCCCAAATCTGCCCCAAAGGGATTTGGCCGC
>AWOL01S0004354.1:189484-217547 GCA_000715115.1 Nicotiana otophora
TTGAGAGTTCTTTTGAACCTTTGTTACTTGTGCTTTGAGATTTATCTTTCAACCTTTACTAGTTCATAGTTCAAGGTAGTAAGATTACTTCTCTATTGTGATATCTTTGATTTCTTTGTGGTATTCTTAGAAGGCGATTAATACTAGTTATTAATTGTTGTCTCAAGTTACTCGTAAAGCGGTCAAGATCCGAATCTATTGTTTTGATTTGCTTTTAAGTAAAGGCGTTTGATTTCTTCAATAAATCAAGACGTTGTTACTTTGATCTTGTCAAGGCTATAGAACTTGCGTTCTTGGAAGTTCTTGGAATTCTTTCCTTGAATTTTTCCATATCCTTTATTTTCTGCCCTTAAGTGCTTGTTGTTCAATTCCTTATTGTTATTGCTTCCGCACTTACTTTTCAAATTCTTACTCTAGTTTGGATTCCCGACCTTGTCGTTATCATTATTTGTACTGATGTACCTTTTGCCTGGGGACACTGCATTTCATTCTCGCAAGTCCCGATAGACAGGTTGAGAGTCCTCCAAGTAGGCTATCAGCTCAACGGAAGGTGTTGGTGTGCTCCATTTGCTACTGAGTTACTTATTTGGTCAGTATGATTTGGACATGTATTGATTGGTATGGCGGGGCCCTGTCCCGGCCTTTATGGTATTTATCTACTCTTAGAGTCTTGTAGGCAGATGTCATGTATATAGATACTTGTATGGCCTTGTCGGCCTATATTTTGAGTATATAAAGGATTGTGCTGGCCTTATAGGCCCTTATGTCATATGTATAAGTCGGTACATCATGTTGGGTCATCCTATGTCGAGTATTCCCTCATGTTTTATTCTAGTTATCTCATGACAGCCTTTCCGACTCATTTACCTATGATAGTATGATACGAAATATACGTTACGTTGGTACTCGGTTGAGTAAGGTACCGAGTGCCCGTCATGGCCCATCGGTTTGGGTCGTGACACTTGAGGCAGACAATGTCGGGGGCTTCAAATAATGTGAATAGACGAGATCTGATTCCTCCTGGTGATACCGCGAATCAAACAACGCAGAGGGTTGGCTTCGATGGGGATGGGGGGAGTAGATCCGGCCCCAATAATAAAAATGATCCATTCAAGAATGAACTCTTACGGTTCATGAGGGAAGTGAACGCACGCATGGACTAAATTCCGGGCGCACCACCGGTTCTGAAAGGATCAGACTCGAAGAAATATACTCAGTTGCCATACAAATCAAGTGCAGCACCAAAACTAATCCCGAAGCGGTTTAAAATACCTGACGTGCCAAAGTATGATGGAACTTCAGACCTTCAGGAGCATATTACCACCTATACAACGACGGTGAAGGGAAATGATTTAGCTCCTCACAAAATTGAATCTGTCTTGTTGAAGAAATTTGGAGAGACTCTCACTAGGGGAGCCTTGATGTGGTATTCATTGTTACCCGAGCATTCCATTGACTCCTTTGAGATGCTCGCGGATTCTTTCATCAAGGCTCATGCCGGGCCAAAAAAGTACAGGCCTGAAAGGCTGACATATTTAGGATTGCACAAGGAGAATCCGAGTTGCTACGTGAGTTTGTTACCCGATTCCAGAAGGAGAGAATGTTGCTCCCGGCTATCCCGGATGAATGGGCGGCTGAAGCATTCATCAAGGGACTGAATCTGAGAAGTTCAGATGCTTCCTGAAAACTGAAGGAAATCCTGCTTATGTTTCAAGCAATGACTTGGGCGGATGTCCACAACCAGTACAATCAAAGATAAGGATCGATGATGACTAGGTTGGCTTTCCATCGTCGACCAAAGGATGGGAGAAGAACAAATAAAAATCAAAAGACGATTTTGACACGGACAGACATTCTTTGAGGGGCCGGTTTTTGCCCAACAAACGAATCGAAGGCCGCTGAAGCTTTCGGACATCGGACAGGTTCTCCATTGGAAGCAGGACTAATCGCAGTCGGAACAATAGATCACTGCAGGATAAAGAAGCGTCAGGGTCATTGGATTCTTCCTACCCCAAGCTATCAAAAAATAATTTCAACGTTAGCGTAGTAGAGTTGGTGTCAGCCATGAGAAACATCAAAGAAGCATAGTTCCCGAAAATAATGAGATCTGATCCATGCCAGAGGGATCCCAACTCGTGGTGTGAATACCACGGGATGAATGACCACCGGACTGGGGACCGCCTACATCTCCGGGAAGAAGTTGCAACACTGTTAAAGAATGGTCATCTCAGAGAATTCTTAAGTGACCGCGCTAAGAACAATTATGGTCGTAACCAAGACAATGTGGAACCCACAAAAGTAGGAGAAGATCCCCCATGCCAAACGATCAACATGATTTTCGGAGGGAACGAAATCAACGGAGTCACCTTCTCTGCAGCAAAAAAGACGAAAGTATCAATAACCCATAGCAAGAGGCTCCGGGAAGTCGCCGAAGATGATATTACTTTCACGGAGGAGGACGTAGACGGATTGTTGCTACCACACAATGACGCACTAATGTGCTAGATTTTAAAATTAAACGTGTTCTAGAGGATCCAGGAAGTTCAGCTAATATTATACAATGGAGAGTATTGGAGCAAGCTAAACTCACTGGAAGCATTATTCTTGCCACAAAAATCCTCGCTTGATTCAACCTCGCGAGCGTGACAACCCAAGGAGAGATTTTGCTTCCCACAAATGCAGAATGGGTAATGAAAATAACTCCTTTCGAAATGGTAGACGATGATATGTGATATAACATTATTCTAGGAAGCCCATGGTTGAACGAGATGAAAATTGTACCATCAACATATCATCAATTGTTGATGTTTCATATGCCCGAAGGGGTTAAATAGATAAGGGGTGACCAACCGGCGGCAAGGGAGATGAAAGCAATTTCGGTCTCCAGTAGCAAAGGAAAGGGACCCACGACATAGCAACTACAGTAATCGGCGCCTTCTCCCAAACTAGATGAAGTTAGCCCGGGGGCAGAAACGTCGGAATATTATCATGTGCCGAGGTATTTCCAGGTTCAGGAAGAGACGGATGTAACAAAATCCATAGCGGAAAAGCTTGAGCAAGTTGCATTGTTCGAAGAATTCCTAGAAAGGAAATTCCACCCGGGGACAGAACCGTTTATATAAACTATGGAAGTTTATATAGACGATATGCTTGTTAAGTCTTTGAATGCAGGTGATCACCTTAAGTATCTACAAGAAACTTTTGATATCCTAAGGAAGCATAATATGAAACTTAACCCCGAAAAATGCGCATTTCAGGGTCAGCTCCGGTAACTTTCTGGGATTTTTGGTATCGCAAAGGGACATTAAGGTAAACCCTGACAAGATCAAATCCATCGAAGATATCCCTGACCAACTATTGAACATGAAGGAAGTTCAAAGGCTCACGGGGAGAGTGGCAGCCTTGAGCAGGTTCATTTCCCGATTATCAGAAAAAATGTCACCATTTCTTCGCACTTCTCAAAAAGAAAAATAACTTTGAATGGACCCCGGAATGTCAACATGCTTTGAGAGATTTAAAAAGGTACTTGTCAAGCCCTTCGCTACTTTCTAAACCTAAGGAAGGTGAAACACTATTAATTTGCCTCACGGTCTTGGAAGTTGCGGTAAGTGCAATTTTAGTCTGTGAGGATGAAGGTACGCAATCTCTCATTTATTATGTTAGTAAAATTTTAACGAGAGCAGAAACCTGTTACCCACATTTGGAGAAACTTGCCTTAGCCCTCATAGTCACCACTCGAAAGCTGAGGCCCTACTTCCAATGTCACCCGATAGTCATGGTGACCACTTTCTCTTTGCGGAACATCCTTCACAAACCCGAGCTCTCGGGTAGATTGGCCAAATGGGCTGTCGAAATGATTGAGTTTGACATAGAATATAAACCAAGGACTGCAATTAAGTCACAAGTCTTGGCTGACTTTATGGCCGATTTCAGTCCCGGATTGCTGCCTTTGGCAACCAAAGAGGTAGTAATGGTGTCGGAATCGACATCAGAGGTTTGGACCTTATTTACGGATGGAGCTTCCAACATAAAAGGGTCCGGGCTTGGTATAGTATTAATAACACCTTCGGGGGAAACCCTAAGGCAAGCCATCAGAATGGTTCCTTTAACTAACAATGAAGCAGAGTATGAAGCTTTGATTGCAAGACTCGAATTGGCCCGGGGACTTGACTCCGAGGTCATCGAAATCAAATGCGACTCACAACTGGTGGTAAATTAGGTCTATGGGATCTTCGACACCAAAGAAGAGCACATGCAACAATACGTGGTGAAGGTCCAGGCTCTATTAGCGCGATTTTGGGAGTGGTCGATTACTCATATCTCAAGGGAAGGTAATGAAAAACAGACGCATTGGCTAACCTCGGATCATTGATGAAAATAAAGGGAGCAGAGTCCGGGACGGTAGTACAACTGATGAACTCAGTCCTAGATACAGTTGGTTATTATGAGGTAAATGCGACTAATTTGGTCTGGGACTAGAGGAATGAAATCATCGATTATCTCAAGCACAATAAATTGCCCGAAGACTACAAAGCATCTCGGGCGCTGCGCACCAAAGCAGCGCGATACAGCTTCAAGAGAGGCCAATTGTATAGAAAATCTTTCCAAGGCCCGCTGGCCCGATGCTTAAGGGCATCTGAAGCTAACTATGTCATGTGAGAAGTCCACGAAGGGATATGCGGCAACCATTCGGGCGCAAATTCTTTAGTGCTGAAGTTGGTAAGGACAGGATATTATTGGCCCCGCATGGAACAAGATGCCAAAGACGTCGTACGAAAATGTGATAAGTGCCAACGCTACGCACCACTGATGTATCAACCGGCAGAATCATTACATTTAGTTTTGTCCCCGTGGTCGTTCATGAAGTGGGGGATCGACATCGTCGGACCACTACCACTGGCTCCCGCTAAGGTAAGATTTCTTTTAATTTTAACTGACTATTTTTCTAAGTGGGTGGAAGCAGGTCCTTATCAGAAGTTCGACGAGTGCAAAGTGGTGGATTTCATGTGAGAAAATATAATTTGCATGTTCGGAATACCAAAAGAGATAGCATGCGATAATGGGCCACAATTTGTTGGAGCAAAAGTCACAAAGTTCCTCGAAGATTTAAAAATAAAAAGGATCACATCTTCACCCTATCATCTGAGCGCAAACGGTCAAGCAGAGTCAACAAACAAAGTGATTATACAAAACCTCAAGAAAAGGTTCGAAGCGGCTAAAGGTAATTGGCCCGAGGAGTTACCCGAAGTTTAATGGGAATATTGAACAACGACCAAATCGAGTATAGGAGAAACTCCCTTTTCCCTTGTGTACGGTGCAGAAGCTTTAATCTCGGTTGAAATAGGGGAACCCACCTTGAGATATTCCACAGCAGATGAAGAATCAAACAACGAAGCAATGTTAGTCAACTTGGAGCTACTCGATGAGCGCAGGGACTTGGCGCATGTAAGAATGGCAGCCTAAAAGCAGAGAATGGAGCAATATTATAATTGAAGAGCCAACCTCCGTTATTTCAAAGTAGGAGACTTGGTCCGAAGGAATGTAACTCAAAATACCCGAGAGCACAACGCAGCGAAACTAGGTCCAACATGGGAAGGACCCTACCGGGTTTTGGCTATCACCGGAAAAGGTTCGTATGAATTGGAGAACCAAAGTGGAGAAAAGTTGCCCAACAACTGGAATGTGGCACACCTCAAAAGATATTATTGTTGATGAACATTATCCGAACAGAAAGTATGTGCTGCATTATTGTTTCCTTCATTCAATTTTTGTCCCAATTGGATTTTTCTGGCAAGGTTTTTAACGAGTCATCAACAGAAAGCATACGACGAAGAAAGCTTCAACAGCAGCAATAAGACCTTCAAGAGCAAGGCAAACAAGCAAAGATCCACTCTGGAACGGTTAGATAATCTTTGGCTTTATATCAAAATTTCCACTGGGAAGTTAAGTTTTCTATAAGACAAAGGTTACCCGACCGTTCACAAGTGCAAACCACTAAAGGATTGTTAAATAGTCGTTTTCTCAATAGCATGAATTCCTAAAGGGAAGCAAAGTTTGTTACCAAGCATAAGCTTGTCTAGCAATTCATTAATAGGATCTTCGAAGGTGCAAAACTTTTAGTGTTCCAATTCGCATTATTCGCGTTAGAACACTGGGGGAAATGATATGAAGATAAGGCAATTATGACTGCCACATCGATCGGAGAATGAAAACAGGAAACATAGTTGTATCATCAGTACCGGGGACTGCGCGGCCAGCCCCGTAGAAACAAGTTGTACAAGTTAGCCACAAGTAATGGCAATTTCTTTTTAGCATAACAAATGCCTATGTAATTTTTGAAAATGGAAGGAATAAATCGAAGTCCTTTTGTTTCTATCTTGTTTCTTGTCTGAAAGATGGATTAACTTTATCATTTAAAAGTTAAACAAGTACTTCAAATGCTAGTGTCGTAATGAACAGGAGACGTCCTCTTCAAGAGCATCGTAAAAATAAGAGGGCCCTCTCTTATAAAAACCCTCACGTTAAATGGTTGATTTCTGAAGAACTTATGCCCGGAATCAAAATGCATTCGGGGAAAAATACACTCAAAGCCTTGCATAAAAAGACGCAAAAAGCAAACTTGCGCAAATACTTAACCCTCACGATAAAGGGTTGATTTCTGACGAGTTTGTGCCTGAAATACAAATCCTTTTGGGGAAAAGAATACACCCAAGGTCTGGCATAATCAGATGCAAACAGGAAAACTTGCACAAAATTCTTAAGAAAAAAGAAGAGAATGCAAAGATTAAAATTTGCATAAATAATCAAACGAAAGAAAGACTCAAACAATACTTGAGCAAAAAGACATTTTTATTTACAGTCATATGCCAAAACGGCATAGATACAAGAATTGGAAAAAGAAAAGAAAAGCTAAACTGTAGTATCTCCGGAACCCGAAGGAAGAGAAGTGCCTGCGCCCCCGGGAAAAGTAGATGGATCCGCCGATAGCTCAATATTTTGGTCTTCACCAGTTTGGCCTTCAACATCATCATCCTCCGATTCTTATTCAGTTTCTGAAAACTCGGAACCGGAACCAGAAGGACCAGGAGAATCAGGCCCCGTCGGGACAACACTTTTAGCAGCCAACTCAAGCTCAGGGGCCTTAGCAATTTCAGCATCAAAGTCAATGATACGAGCTTTGGCCTCTTCCAAGGTTTTTCTCCTCATGTTATACATAGCGTAAGTTTTCTCAACAATGAGGGAAGCCGCTAGGTGCTTGAGTTCTTCTTTGAGTTGAGTTACCTCAGTAGAAAGGCTCTCCCAAGCGGATCTAAAAGATTTGAGGCTAACATCAAGGTCACGAACGGTAGAGCTGAAAATTCTATTATGGCCAATGGTCCTCTTATGCTTCTCCTCCAGCTGGGCATATTTCACCCCCGCAGCAGCATGTTCTTCAGCCTTGGAACTCAAGACTAACTCCAAATTATTTAATCTTTCAGTGGAGGCAGCCTCACGATCGGATGCAGCAAGAATGGCATTATGGACTTCAACCTATCTTTCCCTAGCCTCTTCAAATTGGGCCCTCAATGGGGCAATATCTTGGCTAAAAGTCTCCACTTCCTGCTCACTTTGCTGCAAACAAGTTTCCAACACAACAGCCTCGACAACTTTAGTTTCCAACTCCGAAAGGCGAATAACGGCTTGATCCCGTTCAGCCAAAAGCTGATCCCGCACGGAAGTAATTTCTTCCTTCTCATGAATCAACCTCTGAAGACCCTCAGAATCAAGAAAGTTGGCCTATAAAGAAAGAAAGGCAAGATTCAGGATATGTTTAGGGAAAAATAGAAGAAATAACAAAGGAAGTAAAGAATGTACTATTGCGGCGTTGCGCATGGCGTTGTTCAATAAGCACTCTCACGAGAGAGCATGAATCTTTTCCCAATCTTTTTCTGAAGCTAAAGGCTTTAGATAATTAGCGAGTTCCTCCGACCAAGATAACAAGTTTTATCCGGTGGAGACCGAAAGAGTAACATTCCTCCTCCCATTTGGATCTTCAGAGGGGGCAACATAATTGTTCCCCATATTCACATGAATTGGGGACTGGGAAGAGGAACATCTCCTTCATGGTCAAGTACGGCTGGTGGAGATGATGTAACAGTTGCTGATGGAAGAACTGGGGAAAATAGAGATGAAGCTGATGGCGGTGAATGAGAAGTAGTTGAGATAAATGCAGTGCTGGTTGTTGGATGCTCGCCAACCAAAGACGGCAGAGACTCGGTACTCAGCCCCGCCGTACCGAGCATAGCAACTGGGGTCCGAAAGCGGGAGTTGGCATTTTCTACCAAATCAAACTCCCCCCAAAGTGCCAAGACATCGTCCTCGGTTGGTGTAACTAACTCAACCGATTGAGCATTCTGTTGAGTTGATGAGGATCGTCGCCTTCTGTGTAGAGAAGCTCCATCATCACTAACTTCTCCATCATCGTTGATCATCACGGTGTTTATGGCCGACCCGAGAGGATGGCTAGTGATCACAACTTTCGGAGATGACTCGGGGGCAATAGTCTTCACCCTCTTATTCTTTTCCCCGGCCGCGGAAGAATGCCTTCTTTTTGGTTGCTTGTTCTCCGGCCGGGGACTCCGTAGTAAAACACTCGTGCCCGAAGTAGGCCTAAAGACACTTGCTCAAGTGAGCGCCGCCTGAAGCAGCCTCACCGCTTCAGCATGATCAACCAAAATATCCTCCTCGGGAACATCAACTGAGCTCGCGGGTAGACCTAATTTCAAGGAAAAGATAGAAGGGATCAATTAATTTCCTCACATAAAAAGCTGAAACAAGGTTAGTCTGAATTACCATGATTTTTCGCCTTCCGCCCGTATTTGATGGATAGTTCTTTCCACGTACGTGTCTCGGGCGTAGTGACGTCAAGATCTTTTGAACCCATTGGCCCGAGCCTTCAACCATAGGCGGAACCTATCGATTTGCTGAAACGAGCGCAGAATGAAGGATCAATACAGATATGGAAGAATCCCTAATCAACTAAATATTAAATAAAAAGCTTACGAGAGCGGTTCCACGCCTCCGGAAAGGATGAAACCATTCCCGGAATGATGTCATTGGTAGCAACTGCAACAAACCGTTCCATCTACCCATGGTCACTGTCATCATCTATGCTAGATAACAGGGCATGATGACTGCATTTGCTGAAATTTATCATTCCCCCACAGAAGATTTTGGGGGAATAAAGATTCAGCACATGAGCTAAATATAGCTCCTCTCCCGTGTCCTAGCACAAGCGCCGAAGACAAGCAATCATCCTCCACATATAAGCTTATGCCAGACACACTTAGTAGCGGAGGCAGAACTACGCAATGATGGAGTCAAGCTCTCCACTTAAGTAAAATACACCCAAAGTAAAGGGATACGTGTAAAAGTATGTAAAACCTTCCTTGGGAAGGGTCACTCGCTCCGTTAGATCGGGAGCAACAATGTCCAAATCATGGAAGCGGCAGTCTTCCTTCACAATAGGAATACTGGAAAGACGAATGGAAGAAGGGTATCTGCCAACAACCCACGTGCGAGGTAGAGCCGAATGGAGTTTCTCTTCGAAGTTTTTTGCCGTAACAAGACTTCTAGGAATGAAAGAATCCACCGCTGGAGGAACAATATCGTCAGCTTTGCTCTTACCCTTTGAAAAGCTAACGTTCTTTGAAGAAGAAGCCACTAGTATGAAAGAAAAGCTTTTTCGTATTAAAGGGAGTTGCACAAAAGATTAATTAACAGCATGGAAGATTTCAGAAAGTTTTGAAAAGTTATGGAGTATAAGGGGAGAAGGTTGATGCGTATAAGTAAAAATTTTGGCGGCTAAATTCATGGCCATGATTACCTCGATAACCGATAAAAGCTATGCTTAATCATGGGATGACGCGTGTTCGGCTCATTAAATGCGGAGAGACGTGCATCTAATCAACCGTTAGAAGCCTTAAAAAAGAATCATAGCAATTCACGCCAAAAGAATATTTCTACCAATTTTTCGGTGACACAAAGTTATGTCACCAGAAAGCAAGGGGACTATCTGTATGGGGTAAAATATGTTATGCCACGTGGCCGTCCAAAAAAGGGACACGTGGAACCTAATACGGGAGATGTCCAAGACCGAAAGCAACTGTTCTATCTATCACCAGAGAAAGTAACGCTCATAAAGATGCAATAAATACTCTTCGCCCGGTAGCATTCAATGGAGAATATTCCACAGCATTAAGTACGATTGCCCGTTACAAGGAATTTGGTATTTATGCTCACTGTTACATCTTCATCAATGGCCCTCATAATTGACATTAAAAAGGGGCACGATCCTAGGACCTACTTCCCTAGACGTAGCTATAAATAGTGAGCTCATATGTCATTGTAAAGGACACGAATACGCTATACTCTATCCAAAGCTTAATTCAATTTTATCTTCTTGCTTTTTGATTTCATTGTTGTTATGCCCGGAACCACTGTTTCTGCTATTTTATTTTCATATCAATGCTAAGTATTGCATATTTCTTCAATTATCTTATTATGTCAGAATCAAATTAATTTACATGTCTAGAAACTACGTATAAATTTAACTGTATCATTTTACGGGTAAACAGTATTAAGAAGCCAAAATTAACTCCCATTCCAGACAGTTGATCAAGGACACCCTGAAAATTATTTATCTGATCAAGGATGTCTTCATTGTATTTAAAGGTTATCCATGGTTTTAGGAGGAACAACTTGTTGTTCCCAATTTTTGAAGCATAATGAGTTTCTAAATTTTCCCACAATGATCTCGCATGTGTCTCTTCACAATATGATTGCGAACATTATATTCAACCCATTGTCCTATATATCCATATACTTGCTGGTGCTCGAAATTCCAATTTTCATTAGATATAGTCTCGGGTTTATGAGGTGCAAAAATTGGTAAATGCATCTTCTTGAGGAAGAAGTCTTTCATCTGGCTTCTCCAAACAGTAATTGCTCCTATTTAAACATACCATCTATTTCATATTTGTCTCCATTCCGTAAAAACTCGGATAAATAACCAAAGCTCTGATACCACTGTTAGGACCAAAATAATCAGGTGTCATGCGGAAGCTAGTAAAGTAATATTTGATTGACAATAAATCAGACAACAAAAGAGAAATATACCGACAGAGATACAAATATTTAACGTTGTTCGGTCAATTGACCTACATCCACGGGCGGAGACGAGCAATTCACTATATAAAAGAGAGTACAAATATCGAGAGAACCTCACGAATAGGCAAACACAAGTGGCACACTAACACTTGTTCCAGAAAGTTCTCCCCCTAAACAAGACTCTCAAACCCTTTATGGCTATATTGTGGATGCTACTGAATGAGAAGAAATGATCCTTAATGTATAGAAGTAAAAAACTTTTTCCTCCAAGAAAATAAACTATCAAAATATGGAAGAATTATATTTTTCTTTTCGTAAAAGGAAAAATCAATTATGGAAAATATGTTGTCCTTCCTTCAAGAGATAAACAAATCAAATATGCTAAGAAAATCAGGACATAACACCTAACACAAACTTCATTAACAATGAGAAATATTTTACATAGCATATCTAAATTTTATTCCCATCTTAAAAGTGAAAGTTAAAACTTAAAATATAGTAGTATTAATTTCATCTAAATGAAACTATTCCTTCATTTACGACGTATTTCCTCCTACTCTGCCAAAGTTAAATGCTTATTCTAGCTTGCACAAAGTCCATACCTTATCTATCCAGAACTTTGAAATTATAATCACATCTCTTTGTATTACCAAGTCCACCTGACCTCTCTATGATACGAACCTATTTAACTTCTGAATAATATCACCCTCCTTTGATCCCTTTTCATTCATCTAATTATATCTTTGACAAAGTATTTATCGATGGTTTGTCTAGTTTTTAATACTATCTTTGGGAAAAGGTTACATGTAACTCGTAAATTAATGAGCCAAAGATTAAGAATACCATAACTCATAAGCAGGGAGCATCACACTTGTATGACAGGAAAGTGGAAGGTTGCAACAGTTAGGATAAAAGGAAAAGGTTGTAACGGTTGAAATTTGGGAGTAATGGTTTTCCTTTCCGTATATTATGGAGATGCACAATGGCTTAGTTTTTGGAATATTTAATAATGGACTGCTGTATTGAATTGAGTGAGAAAAAAATTCAATAATTGACAAAATAGATAAATACATTTTCTTGTTTATGAGATATGCCACATCATCTTTTAATATCCCTTAATTACAAATATATAAACACTGAATGATTAGAAAGAGCTAAGTGGTCATATTATATAATTTTTATAGTAATGATAAATAAGTTAATAGAATTATTACACAAAAACCTAAAAAAAAGAAAAGTTAGCGTAATATCCTAAAACTCAAGGAATATTATTGTGATAAGGTCAAACCTGAGGGGAGGCCTCTAAAATTATTCAAAAATTAAAATACATTATAACAATAACAACAACAACAACAACAACAAACTCAATATATTTCCACAAGTGAGGTCTAATAATAAAATGTATATAATTTATTGCAAATCAACCTTATAGTATTTAACATATAAATACTAGTTAGGAGACTTACGAGTTTCTCGTCGTAAAAGAGGATCATCAGTTTCAATCATGACTTAAATTATTGGTCCGTAGGAATTATCATAAAGTAAAATATTCTTTGGTTTCCACATTCTAGATATCCCCTTAGAGATGCAAACTGTTTTCATCATGAACGCTAACTGTCGTCATCTAGCATGAAAAAACTGTCTTTTTTCAATACCTATAATGGTGTGTGTATGTATGGCATAATTAGAATTTTAGCATGAGGACTAGCTAATGGGCTAATGGGCCAATTAGCACCACTTATGGGTGGACCCGATCCAATAACCTTTTTTAACATCTCTCATTCACATATAAAGGAATGTTCAAGCTCCACCAAGCTAAGGAAAATATATTATCCTTTAAATTCTCTTGCATCATTTCATACTGGATAAATAGGTCATGCGACCAACATACTATGAAAGCACGTTGATATACATTTGTTAGGAATATATAGCCTCTCGTCATCATCATGAAAATCTTCAAGTAGATCGTAAAAAGTATGCTTAGTACCTTAGGTCATTTGAATCACATTGATACATGACATAATTAGGATTTTAGGATGAGGACTAGCTAATGGGCTAATGGGTAAATTAGCACCCCTTATGGGTGGACCCGACCCACAAAAGTTTTCTAACATCTCCCATTCACATATAAGGGAATGCTCAAGCTCCACCAAGCTAAGGAAAATATATTATCCTTTAAATTCTCTTGCATCATTTCATACTGGATAAATACGTAGTGCGACCAACATACTATGAGAGCACGTTGATATATATTTTTTAGGAATACATAGCCTCTCGTCATCGTCATAAAAATCTTTAAGTAGATTGTAAAAAGTATGCTTAGTGCCCTAGATCATTCGAATCATATTGATACATGACAAAATTAGGATTTTAGGATGAGGACTAGGTAATGGGAAAATAGGCAAATTAGCACCCCTTATGGGTGGACCTGATACCCAATAAATTTTCTAACATCTCCCATTCACATATAAGGGAATGCTCAAGCTCCACCAAGCTAAGAAAAATATATTATCCTTTAAATTCTCTTGCATCATTTCATACTGGATAAATACGTAGTGCGACGAGCAAACTATGAGAATACATTGATATACATCTGTTTGGTATATATAGCCTCTCGGCATCATCATGGAAATCTTCAAGTAGATTGTAAAAAGTATGCTTAGTGCCCTAGTTCATTTGAATCATATTGATACATGACAAAATTAGGATTTTAGGATGAGGACTAGGTAATGGGAAAATAGGCAAATTAGCACCCCTTATGGGTGGACCTGATACCCAATAAATTTTCTAACATCTCCCATTCACATATAAGGGAATGCTCAAGCTCCACCAAGCTAAGAAAAATATATTATCCTTTAAATTCTCTTGCATCATTTCATACTGGATAAATACGTAGTGCGACGAGCAAACTATGAGAATACATTGATATACATCTGTTTGGTATATATAGCCTCTCGGCATCATCATGGAAATCTTCAAGTAGATTGTAAAAAGTATGCTTAGTGCCCTAGTTCATTTGAATCATATTGATACATGACAAAATTAGGATTTTAGGATGAGGACTAGGTAATGGGCTAATAGGCAAATTAGCACCCCTTATGAGTAGACCCGACCCAATAAATTTTCTAACATCTCCCATTCACATATAAGGGAATGCTCAAGCTCCACCAAGCTAAGGAAAATATATTATCCTTCAAGTTCTCTTGCATCATTTCATACTGGATAAATAGGTCGTGCAACCAACAAAATATGAGAGCACGTTGATATACATCTGTAAGGAATATATAGCCTCTCGTCTTCGTCATGAAAATCTTGAAGTAGATCATAAAAAGTATGCTTAGTGCCCTAGATCATTTGAATCACATTGATACATCCCTCTAGATCTCATGTATCATATTTGTTTTGTTCACAATTATAACCCATACATAATCGGTACCAGCAAACACAAACGAAATGATATTCCATCAATGATCGTCCTCTTCTCACGAATCTCTTAACTTGAATTCAACTCATTGTTTTAGTCATGCTCCGGCAAACCGAATCTCATGGTCATTTGGTAGCATGCTAAGATAGCGAACATCGAACCAAGCTTCGAGGCATTGATAGGAGTCATGAGGGTAATCAATTTGGGATCTCACACAATGATAAGCCGAGATAAAACTTATGTTAACTGCTTTTGGTAGACATTTGCACACATGATATGAAAAGTAGTGCTACAACAGTTTCCCTTTCCCATGGAGCGTATGTCTTTATCTCATAAGATAATGTATTACAGATGATATTAAGACATCATGTGCATCTAAATTGAGTTCCTTGATCTACTCAATAAATATGAATTCGCATCTAGCCTCTCAAGGTAAATTAGGTGAAACTTATTACTTGTCCGACGCTGAAGATCTTTAAGCCATGTGCTCTCAAACTATCCTTATTATAATTTGCTTAAGATCTCGTCTCATCTCCCATCAATACTAAATTGATTGAGTCGGTCATCTGTGTGAGAAGGCTGACTTCTATCTACCCTACCTACGTTTCAATAATATAAAAAGACTGCACCAAAAGCGTTTCACATATGAATGTACAATAAATATTCAAAATAAGAATGTACACAAACATTCAAATAATAAGTGTATACAATCAAACTTATTTTGATGTTCAAAAATAATAAATACCTGTGAACGTCAGAAAAATAAATAAAACACCAATGACTATATAAGCCTACAAAGTCCTTGAGATCATGAATGAACAAAAATATGTATCTCTAGGAACCGGCTGAGTCAATGGTTCTGCAACCATTTGTGTAGATACACTTTACGTTCACTTCTTTGCATGTAACCATGTCTTTCATAAAACAAACTTTAATATCAATATGTTTGGTTATAAAATATTTTGGGTCCTTAGTGCTTAAAATAGTTACTCCACTATCACCAAGGATGTCACCAAATCAATATTAATTGATGTACCAACAGATGGTCTAAGGCCCTTTTCAACCATGTGACTATTGCGCTACTGAGGAGAGAGCCACAAACTTCTCTCTTATGGTAAATATATGCATGACTGCTTTTCATCTACTCTATGATATGACGCCACTATAAAGCAGAAAACACATTCATAGGTGGACCTAATCTTATCCATAACTTGTCCACAATCATCTTCGGTATATTTCCTCAAATCATGTCATGTCCTTATGGCAAAACGCATAATGAGAAATTCTCCTACGACATCTCATGATTCTTTTAACTACTTTGTGATGTGATGGGTCAATGTCGCCAATTGCAAAACATATATTAAGTCTTGCATTAGACTACCAACCACACTGGCATACAAAACTCTATTCATTTATTTCTCTTATTTAGAGTCTGAGGACACAGTCTAGTTGTATACGTGTAAAACCGAGCCCATTGAATATCTCAGTTACCCGTTAAGACAAACGGAACAGGAACATTATCGTAAGGAATCAGAAGCTGGGCGAGGAGCCTCTCATATCAGAGTTCGGGCAAGACGCATCGGAACCACGTCCTCCGGATCCGGTTTGGGCCTCGAGACTTCGAAGAATATCAAATAGCTGCACATCATTAACAAAGGGCTGTGATATCCATGCCCAATCGGATATCCCGTATCGACAGGAAATCAGTGATTAGCGAAACAGGAGATTTTTACCTTTTTTAGAATTGTACTTAAGGTAAAATTTCCCTACTATATAAAGGGGAAAACTTATTCATGAGGCATATTATAACACGCATATCATGGCAATAAATTCTTATTCTCCCTATTATTCAAAAATCTTACTTTTATTCATCAATTCTTCATTAGTGTGAGTTAGGGGTCGAAGGCAGACACTTCGTTAAGCCGTTACTAAGTCCAGGATCACTCTCATTATTGGTTTGGAAATTTATTACGTCTTTTATCTGTTTAATCTAACGCCATTAATTATTTGTATTGAATTAATTCACATATCCTTAAAAATACATATAAATTTAATTGTTATCCATTTTTTAGGGTAAACAGTTTTGCGCCCAACATGCGGCTAAGGATGATAGTGACAATTTGATACAAATTTCCATAACGCACTCTGCTTTACTCTTGTTCTTTGAGATTTTAATTTCAGGAAAATTTAAGAATGTCAAACTCTCAATCTGCTCACTTGAACATTGGTGCCGAGTCTGGCCACCATGGAGCCCCGATCGCAGACCAAATCGATGCCAACTCCCATGTGGCCATCGACGCTAACTTGCCCACTGATGAGAAAATAGCGCTCGTGGAGGATCCGGGTCGATAGCTAGGGGTACGCATGACGGTGAAAGAAATGGGATCAATTTGAAGATGATCTTTGAAATGTTACAAGCTCAATAGGTGGCAATCGCCTAGTTACAGAACTAAAGCCATGCTCCTAGCAGAGTTGAGCCCGAACCATCCCGGGAGAACACCCGAAGAAATGAACAAACCTCAGAAATGCGGGGTGAAGCTGAAGCCGGGCTAGCCCCGAAATAATAAAGATGCTTGAGGAATTGACAAAACGGGTGGAATCAGGGGAAAAGAAGATTGAAGCCAACGATAAAATGGATCAAATCCCATGAGCACCACCGATATTGAAGGGCCTGGATTCCAAGAAATTTGTTCAAAAGCCTTTCCCTCCGAGCACAGCTCCGAAACCAATCCCAAAGAAGTTCCGTATGCCCCAAATTCCGAAGTACAATGGAACAACTGATCCAAATAAACATGTGACCTCCTACATGTGTGACATCAAGGCGAACTACTTGGAAGATAACGAAATCGAATCTGTTCTGCTGAAAAGGTTCAGAGAAACATTGTCAAAAGGAATTATGATATGGTATCACAACTTACCCCATAATTCTATTGATTTGTTTGCTATGCATGCAGATGCCTTTGTAAAGGCGCACGTCGGGGCCATCAAGGTTGAGACCAGGAAGTTAGACCTCTTCAATGTGAAGCAAAGAGATAACGAGATTCTCAGGAAATTCATGTCGAGGTTTTAAATGGAATGGATGGATATGCCTCCGGTCGCGGACGATTGGGCCGTTCAGGTATTCACCCATGGACTTAACCCCCAAAGCTCATTGGCTTCGCAACATTTGAAACACAATTTGATAGAATACCCGGCGGTAACTTGGGCAGACATCCATGATAGGTACCAATAAAATATTAGGGTCGAAGATGATCAGTGTGGGGCCCCTTACAATCCATCTATCCTGTCAGAGCTAGTGACAGATCCAAAGGAGTCGTCGATCATGAACCAAGATTGAACATATATTGGCATCAACCATATAATGGAGATCGAAGGGGTAACGGGTCTGGACGCAACCCTGTGATGAGTGAAAAAAGGAATGATCGAGGCCACAGTAGTCGGGGACTCATGAGTAAGAGCGGTTTCGACAGGTCACTCAAGGCCAGGGAGGCACCGATATTATCGGAATACAACTTCAGTGTCGATACTGCCAGCATCGTATCCACCATCGGACGCATCAAAGATACCAAATGGCCTCGACCATTGCAGTCTGATTCGTCCCAAAGGGACCCCAAACTAATGTGCAAGTATCATGGCACTCACGGCCATAGAACCGAAGACTGTTGACAACCAAGAGAAGAAGTAGCCCTGTTATTCAATAATGGATACCTCCGAGAATTTCTAAGTGATTGAGCCAAAAAATCACTTCAGGAATAGGGACTCCAACAAGCAGACCAAGCAAGAGGAACCCCAGCACGTCATTAACATGATCACTGGTGGAGTTGACATCCCCCAAGGACCGATGCTGAAGCGCACTAAGATGTCCATTACAAGGGAAAAATGGACTCAGGATTATATGCCGGAGGGAACTATATCTTTCAACAGCGAGGACGTTGAAGGCATCGTGCAACCATAAAATGATGCAATGGTAAAATATGTATTCATAAATAAATCTCGAGTTAAGCGTGTGTTAATTGATCCTGGTAGCTCGGCCAATATCATCAGGTCGAGGGTCGTGGAACAGTTGGGTCTACAAGACCAAATAGTGCCTGCAGTCCGAGTTTTAAACGGATTCAACATGGCGTGCGAAACTACTAAAGGGGAGATAACCCTGCCGATAAACACCGCCGGGACCATTTAGGAAACAAAGTTCTATGTGATTGAAGGAGATATGAGATATAATTCTCTATTCGGAAAGCCGTGGATTAACAACATGAGGGAAATACCCTCTACACTATATCAGACTCTAAAATTCCCCACACCGGGAGGGATCAAGATAGTTTACGGAGAACAATCGGCCATAAAAGAAATGTTCGCGGTCGATGAGGTGACCCCGATATCCGTGATCAAGACATCAAAGAACCCAAATTCGGTTTAAAAGGAAGAAAAAAATAGCAGTCACCGACACCGGCCCCGACCGAACCGGAGAAGCAGGAGATAGGCGAGGATGATGATTACGGAGTTCCTAGGTCGTTCATAGACCCTGATGATTCCGATACCACCTTCTCGATGGTCGAGGAGCTGGAGAAAGTCGTGTTGATCGAACACTTGCCCGATCGAAAGGCATACCTGGGCATGGGGTTGACTCCCAAGCTAAGGAAAAATCTCATTAAATTGCTTATAGCTAACGTGGATTATTTTGCTTGGTCCCATTTAGATATGACAGGGATCCTGCTAGAAGTAACCACTCATAAGCTAAGCTTGGACCCAAAGTTCCACCTAGTTAAACAAAAAAGGAGGCCTCAGTCTGAAGTCAAGCATGTGTTCATCAAAGGCGAGGCATCCAAACTCCTTAAAATAGGTTCCATTGGGGAAGTTAAATACCCGGATTGGTTGGTTAACGTAGCGGTAGTGCCTAAAAGGGGAAATAAATTAAGAATGTGTGTAGATTACAAAGGCTTGAACAAGGCCTGCCCCAAGGATTCTTTTTCTTTGCCTAACATCGATCGTATGATCGATGCAATGGCCGGGCATGAGATACTCATTTTTCTCGATGCCTATTTCGGGTACAACCAAATCCGGATGGACCCAGGTGATCAAGAAAAAACTTCCTTTATCACTAAATTAGGCACCTATTGTTATAACGTAATGTCGTTCGGACTAAAAAATGTCGGTGCCACGTATCAACGCCTAGTAAATCAGATGTTCGAAGAACAAATAGGAAAATCAATGGAGGTTTGCATTGACGACATGCTAGTTAAGTCCCTGCGAGCAATGGACCATTTGAAATATTTGTAGGAAACCTTCAACATACTGAAGAAATTCAATATGAAGCTGAACTCGAAAAAATGCGGATTCGGGATCGGGTCTGGAAAGTTCCTCAGATTCATGGTGTCCAACCGAGGGATCGAGATGAATCCCGACAAAATCAAAGCTATAGAAGATATCACCGTAGTGGATAGTGTCAAAGTCGTACATAGGTTAACCGGGCGCATAGCCGCCCTGGGCCGATTCATATCGAGGTCCTCCGATAAGAGCCATCGGTTCTTCTCGTTATTGAAGTAAAAGAATAACGTTTTGTGGACCAAGGAGTGCTAGCGGGCTTTAGAAGAACTCAAATGGTACCTTTAGAGTCCACTTTTGCTCCATACTCCGAAGACGGACAAGCAATTGTACCTGTACTTAGCGGTATCCGAGATAGCGATAAGCGGAGTCTTAGTCCAGGAAGAGGAAGGTACACAATTTCCAATCTATTATGTTAGTAGAACTCTAGGCGAGGCTGAAACAAGATACATTCACCTGAAAAAATTGGCGCTAGCTTTGCTAAGCGCCTCCAGAAAATTGAAGCCATACTTTCAATGCCATCGCATATGCTTTGTAACTTCTTACCCGCTAAGGAACATAATGCACAAATCCGAATTCTCGGGTTGTTTGGCCAAATGGGCCATAGAAATTAGCGGGTGCGATATCGAATATCGACCCCAGACTACCATCAAATCTCAAATTTTGGCAAACTTTGTGGCCGACATCATGCTGATCTTAGTACCCGAAGTCAAAAAGGAATTGTTGTTAACCTCGGGGACTTCCTCGGGAATCTGGACCCTCTTTACGGATGGTGCCTCGAACACAAAGGGGTTCGGACTTGGCATCATGTTGAAGCCACCTACAAGTAATGTAGTTAGGCAATCCATTAGAACATTAAAATTGACTAACAATGAGGCCAAATATGAGGCCATGATTGCAGGTCTCAAACTGGTTAAAAGCCTGGGGCCAAAGTGGTCAAAGCCAAGTGCGACTCCCTTCTTATGGTAAATCAATTCAATGGGACATTCAAAGTAAAAGAAGAACGATGTTGAGGTATTTGGATAAATTACAAGTAACACTACATCAATTCAAGGAATGGACCCTGTAGCACGTACCCCGACATCAAAATAGCGAAGCTGATGCTCTGGCTAACTTGGGGTCATTAGTTGATGACAATGAATTCAGACCAGGATCGGTTGTTCAACTCATGAAATCACTAGTGAAGGAAGGCCATGCTGAAATAAACTCAACAAGTTTTACTTGGGACTGGAGAAATAAGTATATAGATTACTTTAAGACCGGGAAGTTGCCATCGGATCCTAAGGAATCAAGGGCTCTGCACACGAAGGCGGCCAAGTTTAGCTTGTCAAAAGGCACTTTGTATAGAAGAACATTCGACGGCCCACTCGTCGTATGCTTGGGGTCGGGAGACATCGAACAAGTCTTGAGAGAAGTTCACGAGGGCACCTGCGAGAACCATTCGGGGTAGAGTCTTTGGTTCGGAAAATAATCAGGGCAGGCTATTACTGGGCCGACATGGAGAAAGATGCAAGGGACTTTGTACGAAGATGTGACGGGTGTCAGGGACATGCACCGATGATCCACCGGCCCGGAGAGCTACTACAATCGGTCTTGTCACCTTGGCTATTCATGAAATAGGGAATGGGCATGGTCGGTCCCCTACCGTGGGCAACCGGTAAGGCTCAATTTATACTATTTAAGACTGACTATTTCTCTTAATGGGCTGAAGCTCAGGCGTTCGAGAAAATTCGAGAAATAAAAGTTATCGATTTTGTTTGGGACCACATAATATGTCGGTTTGGGATACCGGCCAACATCGTGTGTGATAATGGGAAGCAGTTCATCAGCAGCAAGGTAAGAAAAATTTTCGTGGACCATAAAATCAAAAGGATCCTGTCAATACCCTATAACCCTAGTGGGAACATACAGGCAAAGTCTACAAACAAGGCCATACTGCAAAACCTTAAGAAAAAGTTGTCTGATGCCAAAGGAAAATGGAAGGAAATTTTGCCCGAAGTCTTTGTGGGTATATCGTACGACCTCAAAATCTGGTACCGAGGCCACTCCATTTTCATTGGTCTACAGTACTGAAGCACTAATACCGGTCGAGGTGGGAGAACCGAGTCTCAGGTTCCAATATGCTATCGAAGAATCAAACGGTAAGGCCATGAACACAAGCTTGTAAATATGGATGAGAGGCGCGAGGCTGCCATAGTACGGTTAGCTGCCCAAAAAAAGAGTATAGAAAGATATTAAAACCGAAGAGCCAACCTCCGACACTTCAATATCAGGGACTTGGTATTAAGAAAGGTGATATTGAACGCCCGGAACCCGAACGAAGGGAAGCTGGAAAATTCTCAGTCATTTCAAATCACTTCGAGTTTTCAAAACCTCTAAAAACAAATGATTTGTTGCTACATTATATCCTATGCTAAGGCATTAGAAATGTTTGTAAGGTTAGAAGTCATAAAAAGATGCTAAAACGATTGAATTTGCCGAAAAGGGATATTTTATATATTTCAAAATATCTTTACAAAGTCCCAACAAAAGCGGCCTCAACAAAATATATGTAAAGGATACAAAAAACAAAAACAAAACAAACCTAAGGTATCTACCCCTGATCTTCACCGGAACCCGACCCGTCACCACCACCGTCGGGGCCTTCGAATTCTTCAGAGCCCTTTTCACCTTTGGGATCAGCTAGCTTCTTGGCCTCGACCTCAAGTCTTTTTGCCTCCTCGATCTTGGCAGAGAGGTCGAAGCCTCGGGCATGGATCTCTTCAAGCGCCTCCATTCGGGATAGCCACCTCACGTACTCAACAATGGTCTTTAGGCGGGCCTCGGCTGCTTTGACATCGGCCTTATACTGGGCCACCATCTCTTCAACGTCGGTGGAGGTTGTGCACAGCTGGGCCTTAATAGCTTCATATTCCTTACCAAGGGCATCCCGCTCTGCCAGTGCCGAGCTCAATTGTGCTCGAAGTTCATCATTCCGCTGAGACCGCTTATCGGCTTTCTCTTTCGCTACCTAAAGTTGAAACTCTACCGATGCCAGCTTTTCCTGGGCAGTTTCCTTCTCTGAGGCCAGCAAGTTCATCTTATTTTTCCACTTGTCGGCCATTTGTTGGATCTCATCATCTCCCTGCGGAGTTGGTCGATCTGGTCGATCTTCTGCTGGACCTGCGAAGTATTATTGTTATCCTCTGCTACCGGACCCTCGTATCTAAATTTAAAAAAAAATAACCTTTTCCACCAAGTCGTCATGCAGGCCTTAAGGCCGATGCCTCTTTCTGAGTTGCATCCAGTTCGGCCCAGAAATCCTTGGAAACCCCCTCTTGCTGCTCATTGAGAAGCGTGTACAACTCCTATTTTTGGGCGAGCTCCTTGATCTCGAGCTCGGGTTGATTAACCTCAGCCTGGTACTGGAGGAAACTGTCGTGATGTAGTACCGACGCATGCTAAAAAGGCCAAGAACGTGAGAAACATCAAACATAGATAACAATAGATAGATGGAAGGAAACGATGCCTTACCTGGTTCAGCACCTACTACGCTTCATTGAAGAGGCATGGCACGTTCACTATATTTATTTTTTCCAGGTCCTCCTCGGTCACCAAGCATCAGAGGTAACTTACTAATCCCACGGGAGCAGAAAGAACTCGGGCATCCTCCGGGATGGTGATAAGTATCAATCTCTAGACACAGGGATTCGCACTTGGGGCGGGAAACTGAATGATCAACTTTGGGCTAGAACTCGGCTCGCTGATCTCCGAGGACAGATCCTTCCTTGGCACTTCCTGGTCACCCAACCCAGAATAATCCTCAAAAAGGGATAAGTCCACACCGTCGAGAAAGGAACTAAGGGGATTGTCCGCACCGTGATCCCCTTTGTTGGACCTATCCTTCCCTGCTCGGGCTTCCTTGAGCATGGAATCCGTGTAAGAGGGCAACCCCGAAATCTCTATTATACCAGGTGCATCTTTCGGAGCAGAACCGGTGTCCCGGGGGGTCTCCACCTTCATCTTTACATCGATCTTCCGAGCCTGAGGGAGATCAATCTCCAGCATCTCCCCCTCGGCTGCTGCTGCCCCTCGGGAGAGGTCGGCCCATGGTCCACAATAATATCACCTTATTCGGGCTCATCCCTGAGCCGAAGAAGTGAATCCGAGTCCGGTGCGCAAGAATCGAATCCTGTCTTTTGCCTACGAGCCAACATCTTTTTGGCTTCACTGCGGAATTGGGGGAGCCCAAAGCCTTCCTTTTCTTCTTCTTCTTTCCCCCTGTTGCAGCCCTGTGTTACCCCAAAGCGGAGGGATCAACAGACGAGGGCATATCCTCGTTTCCTTCTAAAGGCCTAAGTTCAGTGGTCTTAGGCAAACCTGCAAAAAGAAAAGAAAGGGAAATGAGAATATGATACAAAAAAGGGAGCCTAATGTTACTTATTTGGGAGGGAGATCTTACCATGAGAACGGGCTTCCCATCGGCCCTTCCAGAGTTCGCGCCATGTGCTATTGGAATAAGGCATCTACGAACAAATTCCCTCGATCCACTCCTTGAACCGAGGAATAATGTTTGGGACTCGAGCAAAGTTGTATGTACGAGATGCATTCCACTTCTTAGGGAATGCATGCACTCGGGGGGATCAAGTCTTCGGTCTTCACCCGAATGAAGCGCCCCTGCCTGCCTCGATCCTGGTCTTCATCGATACTCGAAAAATTTGCTGGTCGGGTATAAGCTTTATTAGTCCCCCTTGGAAGATTTGGGGACTGTATAGGCAGAGCAGGTGATCGATGGTGAATCGACGAGATTCGGTCTTGTTCACAAAGTAATGAAAAAGGATCACGATCCTCCATAGTGATGGATGGATCTGACCGAGGCATACTTCGTACCTCTTGCAAAATTAAAACATAACCGGGTCCACCGGGCTAAGTGTGAAGGGATAAGTGTAAACACTTAGATACTCCTCACATGGGTAGTAATGGCGTCCTCAAGCCCGGGGACTATTACGTCCTTACCATCCCAGTTGGAGTCCTCTCAGACCATGGAAAGGGAGTCTTCGGTAATGGAGCATATATACCTTGATGCCCCTTCACACCGAACCTACACCAACGAGGGCTTTTAAACCTTAAAGTCATATGTAACCCATGGGGAGGAACATTTTTAACAGACGCTCGGGAGCCGGTTTGTTGGTAGCTGCGCCAGAGCCAAACATCTCGAGGATGACTATATCAGGAGTAACCGCCTCGATTTCAATGGTCAGTTGAGAAGAAGAAGAAGCGATTTATTGAGGAACAGACTTGGATGTTTTTGCCATTTTTATCTGAAAAGCCTTGAAAGGTCTAAGAAAAGGTTTTGAAACAATGAAGAATCAAGTGTACTGATTTGGGTAAAAACCTAGGAATTACTAAGAAATCATGAAGAATGGAGGCAAAGATATGAAAGTATGAAGAAGGATAGTAATAACTTTGAGACTCGAGGGTAGAAGCTTGGTCAAACGGTGAAAAATAGACGAAGAATGGAGGCTTTTATAGAGATTTCGTTACGCTTCAAATTCAGAGATGACTTGCCGATGGCTGACGCGTGTTCGAAGTCAGAAAAACGCGACTGACGGGATGTTTCTACTTATTTTTCGTTTTTGTTACGGCGTATTAAAGAAGGTATTGAAAGGCATATGTCGTTTCTCATCGTTTCGGTAACCCTAAATCTCTAAGAAACAAGGGGACTATCTGTATACGGGTAAAACTGAGCCCGTTGAATATCTCGGTTTCCCATTAAGACAAACATAACAGGAACAAGATCGTAAGGAATCGGAATCTGGGCGAGAAACCTCTTAGTTATCAGGATTTGCTGCCCTCGGAAGCATTGGAACCACGTCCTCTGGGTCCGGTTCGGGCCTCGAGACTTCGAAGAATAACTACACACGATTAACAAAAGGCCATGATAGCAGTGCCCAACTGGATATCCCGGCGTGAATTTCGGCCCGTATCGGTAAAATTCTCTTACTATATAAAGGGGAAAACTTATTATTCATGAGGCATATTGTAATACGCATATCAAGGCAATAAGCTCTTATTCTTCCTGTTATTCAAAGTTCGTACTTTTTTTCATCCATTCTTCATTAGTGTGAGCTCGGGGTCGAAGGCAGACACTTCGTTAAGCCGTTATTGAGTCTGGGATCACTATCATTATTGTTTTGGTAATTTATCACGTCTTTTATTTATTTAATCTAACGCCATTAATTATTTGTATTGAAGTAATCCACATATCCTTAAAACCACATATAAATTCAATTGTTATCCGTCTTTGAGGGTAAACACTAGTATACATGGCTTTGTCTTTGTTGATTTGATTTTTTTACAATTTCAAATTATTTAAAGAATAATTTATTTAAATATTTTTTTAAAATCTTTATTTCACGAGTATATGCATCATTACTTATATCTTTCAGCTTCAAGTGAGACGATAAAAGGTCTTTACCTTATTTATATACTCCAAATTATTTTCTATTCATATTTATGTCATCAACATATAACGACATAATTATAAAGTTCCTCTCAGATCTTTTTGGTATAAGCGTAATGATCCTTTATGAATCATTATGTCAATAAATGTGTTCACACTAGAAATACGCATATACCACTACCTTGAAGATTGTTTAAGGTCATAAAAACATTACAAAATTCTACAAACCATATATTTGTGGCTTTTTGGACGAAACCCTCAAGTTATTCCATTTAATTCTTCACATAGTTCTCCATTGAGAAAGGCAGTCTTTACATCCATTTGATGCAATTTTAGATCCAAGCCAGCGACAATAGCCAAAATTAAACAAATAGAGGTGATTCCATATAAAACGTGATAATATCTTGTTGTACTCATTCCCTTCATGTGGCGTATACCCTTAACATCAAGTGTAATGACCAGACTAGTTGTTTTAAGCATTTGCATTCCATTCTATGGTTTGAGGGCATGAGTAGCTTCATATGATGTATTATGACTTGCGTGTATCGTCGTTTTTGGTTTTCGGGTGATTCGAAATTGTTTTGGTAGAATGATTGTGATGGTAGAAGCTTTAAGTTGGAAGAGTTTTCCAAGTTTGACTTTCATGTATTTGACCCTATATCGGAGTTTTGATGGTTCCGTTAGGTTCAGATGGTGATTTTGGACTTGGGCGTATGCCCAGATTTGCATTTGGATGTTTCTAGAAGGTTTTGGCGCTAATTGGCGAAAGTTGGCTATTTAAAGGTTTGGAAGGTTCATAAGTTTCAGCAGGAGTTGACTTTGATGATATTGGGTTCGGATTGCTATTCCGGGATTTAGAATAGGATTTTTATGTAATTTGGAACTTGTGTGCAAAATTTGAGGTCCTTCCGAGTTGATTTGGTATCGTTGGGCACGAGTTTTGGAAGTTGAAAGTTTAAAAGTTCATAAAGTTTGATTTGAGGTTTGATTCGTGATTTTGACGGTGTTGTGCGGGATTTGAGGCTTCGAGTAGGTTCATGTTATATTTTGGAACTTATCAGTATGTTCGGATGTGGTCCCGAGGGGCTCGGGTGTGTTATGGATTGATTTTGGACCAATTTGGAGGTTGAATGAGTTGCTGGTTTTCTGATGCTCCGGGTGTTCTTTGCGATCGTGAAGGTTTTTCCACGATCGCGGAGTGTATTAGGGAGCGGGGTGATTTAAAACTACACGTTAGCGATGAGAGCGACGCGTTCACAAAGGTTTTGTGGCTGAAAATTTGCATTCGCGGAGTCTGGGCGCATTCGTGATGTATGGGAGATTTGATCTTCGCAGTTGCGTATTTTATTTTGCGATCGCGGTGCTTAGCAGGCTGGGCTGGCATTTGTTTACGTGTTCACGAGGATGTTTTCGCGAACGCGAAGGCTTTTCAGGGAAGTGCGATTTCTCGTCTAAGCGATCGCGAGGGAAATACCGCTATCGCGATGCATATGACTAGGCAATGTATAAGTACTCTATTTTAGACCTTTGAGTTACTTTATCACATTTTGACCTTTGAGTTATTTTATCACATTTTGTGTTGGGGAGCTCGGATTTGGGCGATTTTGGAGAGAAGTTTTACCACATGGCAGGGTAAGTACTTTCTACTCGGATTTGATTATATTTCATGATTCTATCTTCGATTTTGGCATTTGATTGATGATTTTAGAAGAGAAATTTGGGGGGGG
>AWOL01S0004354.1:219255-236189 GCA_000715115.1 Nicotiana otophora
TTGTCTAAACATTCCTAAAGTGTATAATTGATTTGTGAACATTGATTCGGAGTCAGATTTGAGTGAAATTAGTATGGTTGGACTCGTAATTGAATGGGTTGTCAGAATTTGAGAGTTTTGTCAGGTTCCGAGGTGTGAGCTTGGGTTTGACTTTTTGGTTGACTTTGAGTTTTTAATTAAAGATTCTACCTTTATCATTTGGGTTGGTTTCCTTTGGCATTCTTTGATGATTTTGAGTTGCTTTTGGCTAGTTTCGAGTCGTTCGAAAGTCAATTCATGCGGGATGACATTTTTAGAGTATTATTTGGCTTGATCGGTATTTCCTTTGGCTTGCTTGAGGTAAATATACTATCTAAACTTGGTTGAGGTACTAGTATCCTAAGTTATTTGTGATAGCTACGTGCTATGAGTGCGCATATGTGTGGGGGTTGAGCCCATGTGCGAGCACGGGGGTATTTATCCATGCTCGGGGTAGTGCTTAGGCTATGATATGTCTTGAATTGATTGATAAGCCTCATACTATGATGTATCTCTTATTTGTACCCCCTGTCGTGAGCTATTTGAACCATGTTGAGGTTGCATAGAGGTCAATTCCTGATTTAGCCTAATAGCTACCTGTTTCGAGCTATGATATCATACTTGCACATGCATACACCTTAGCATGTCACCTATACCATTTTAAGATTATGAAATTTGATGTTCTTTGACCATGTACACGTATTCTTGCATATCTGCTTTATGTGTGATATGGTTTGGACTGGTAACCTGTGACCACGCTGGGCAGATTCTGATATTGTGCATGTGACCACGCCGGTCATATTGTGATATTGAGCATGTGACCACACCGGGTGAATTGTGATTAGTAGGCGTGAGTTATCCATGCTATTGTTATATTATTAGCGCGTGAGTTTTCCGTGCGGATCTAGATATTGATATTATTGGCACGTGAGTTCTCCGTGTGATTGCTATTATTAGCATGTGAGTTTTTCATGCAGCACGCGAGTTGTCCGTGTAACGTGTGGATACATATTCATCCTCCTAAGGTCACCCTCTCATGTTTATCTCTTGATGGTGTACACGTAGATTGTGAAAAACAGACGGGTTTCTAGTTGATAGGAGCTCTGGGAGAGCTGGTTACTAGTTTGGTTTGATTACTGAGATTCTAATGTGGACCTGATAGTTGCGAGGTGATTTACATTTGGATCGGGTTGCGCGCCGCAACGGGTTGATATTTGATTATTGTATTTCTTCTTTATTTGGAAATCTTTTTTATTGTTTACCTTATTTACTTGCATATCTTCCGTATATGATGGATTGTCGACCGAGCAAAACACTTTAAAAAGAATTGTTAGCACTAAAGTGGTTTTATCTGTGTTTTCCTTATTTGATCATATATATGTTGTATACTTGTTGGAAATTCTGAACTTGTACAGGTGACTGTTGAGTATCATTTATAATTCTTGCTTATATTACCTTGTCGAGGTTAGTTATGATACTTATTGAGTACATGGGGTCGGTTGTACTCATATTACACTTTTGCACCTTGCGTGCAGATCCTGGAGTTGATGCTGCTCCGTACGACGAAAGCCAACTTTGAAGATGTACCTGCGTTCCGGATATGGCTACCACTTGTCCTTGGTAGCTTTAGATTTGAATTGTGTTTATGTATATTTTCCAAACAGATGTTGTATTACTTCATACCAACTTGTAAATCTAAGTCTTAGTGGCTCGTGACTTGTACTACTAGTGCTTGGGTTATTGTATAAAGTTTCAGTTGTTTCATTTATTGACCCCTTATTATTCTCAGTTGAATTGTGTTAGATGTTAGTTGGCTCACCTAGCGGGTTGGTTTAGGTGTCATCACGACTAGTGAATTTTGGGTCGTGACAATCAAGTTGAGTCTTTTATTTCTTAATTATGTCGCAAGCCATATGCTTAACTTTGAGAACCCATTTGGTTCCAATAGTTTTGTATTCTTTTAGAAGGTCAACTAGTTCCTGAAGTTGGTTGATTCTTTTAGACTCCATTAATTTTTCTAATTCATTTATCCTTTGAAGGGTAGGAAAGAGCCTTTTCTAGGTTTCTTATATTCATTTTTAAGAGCACCACTTTTGGTTGAGATTCATGTAATCTCTTATTATTCCCGTTTGGATCAATTTTGCTCTCACTCACACTAGAACTATTCATCTTTCTCCCACTTGTAACAAGGAGAGAATATTTATAATTACTCTAACTTGAAGCAAGATCACTTTCATTTGTATCTGGTGAAGGTGGATCTTGGTGAGAAACTAATTTATCATCGCTTAGAAATCCTCCACTCGAAAAAGAGATCCTACTTGAACTATTTCATAACCCAAAATCCTAACCCGTCATGATGACACCCAACACACTTGCTAGGCAAGACAAACATAACAATAAAGAACTCAAAATAATGGAATTTATAGAAATTACATAATTCTAAAATCTCAATGTAACAAAATACTGCTAATATATGTTAAATCCCCCATAAACTGGTAAATAAAGAGTCATGAGCTCTACGATGGAATGCAAGTCTGAAAACTAAATAACAATACTGTCTGAACTATAAACAACAGTACATAAGAAAAGACAAGCCAAGAGTGCAGGCGAGAATGCAGCTCTACCTCGTCTCTCGAAACTCAGCTCAACAAGAAAATCTGCTACTAATAACTTGTCCCAACACCTGGATCCTCATAATTACGTGCAAAGTGTAGTATGAGTACAACTGACCCAATATCTAAGTATCATAACTAACCTCAGTGAGGTAAAAGAAGCAACATTATAAATGATACTTGCCATATTTGTATAGTTTCATCAATTTAACAAGCACAGAACGATAATATTATCAAGTATAAAGCACAGAAGGAACTATCGCTTTGTGTGTGTACAATTACACAAGTACTCTCCTTAGTAAATGATACAACATATAAGGGTGATATGCAATAAATCAGGTAAATAACCATAGAAATTATATTAAAAGATGAAATGCAAATCCTAACAAACACTGGCTAGATTTTCCTCAACCTTTCCGTAGCCATACCAAACCACTTATCAGTTTTTCTCAATATTCGCGTGTACACCATCAAGAGAGAAACATGAGAGGGTGACCCTAGGGTGATGGATTCATATCCACACACAAGCACGGAAAATCAACGTGCTACCAGTCCGGTATGGTCACAGACTCAATATCATAATCCACCCGGTGTGGTCACGAGCATAAATGTACAATCCTCCCGGCGTGGTCACAGACATAATAACACAATCCTCCCGGCGTGGTCACAGGCATAACAATACAATCCGTCCGGCATGGTCATAGGAATAACAACACAATCCGCCCGGCATGGTCACATGCTTCTAGTCTAGATCATATCACACAGAAGCAAATATACAAAAATGCATGTATATTATGAATGAATAACATATCTCATGCTCCTGCACTGGTATAAATGACATGCTAGAGTGTGCTATCATAGCTCAAATTGGCAAATTCATCACATAAATACCAATTATCAAGTTTGTTCCGGGAATTAGCCTTTATGTAACCTCAAACATGGCTCAATAGTTCACAACAATGTTACAAATATGAGAAACATCATAGCTTAAAGTTTAACAATCAATTATAGGCATACCATAGCCTAAGCACAACTCCGAACATGGATAAGTACCCCGGTGCTCGCACATGGGCTCAAACCCACATATATGTGCACCCATACCACGTAGCTATCACAAATAATTCAGGAAACTAGTGCCTCAACCAAGTTTAGGTGAGATACTTACATCAAGCAAGACAAATCACTCCTCTAACAAGCCCACCGCGCATGAATCAACCTCCGGACGAACTGAATCTAGCCAAATCAACTTATTATAATCAATAACAGCCATGGGAACCGAATCCAAATGATAAAGCTAAGATCTTTAACCAAAATCAAAAAGTCAGCCCTGGGCTCGTACCTTAGAACCCGACAAAATTTACAAATTCCGAACACCCATACAATTGTGAGTTCAAACCATACTAATTTCATCCACAAATCGACCCTCAAATCACCAAAATCTCACTTTTCAATACCATTGTTTAAAATCCCCAATTTTCACTTGAAATTCACATAACCTAGGTGTAATAATCAATGGGAATTCAATACTTATCAATAAAAGTGATTAATCTTCACTTACCTCTTCAATTGTACCAATAACCATCTCAAAAATCGTCCTTAGCCGCGATCCAAAACTCCCAAAATAAGAACAACAATGAAACCCTCGATTATAAAATTTTACCAGCGATCCCGCATAAGCGCCCCATTTTCCAAATTGCGCACATGCGCATTTCACTTAAGTCCCCGACCTACCGCTTATGTGGTCCAACACCCGCTTCTACAGGTCCACACCTGCGAAATCCTTCCGCATCGACGACTCATGCCAATCCAGTCACATTCCGCTTCTACGGAGCTTCCCTCGAACCTGCGGAAGCGCTTCTGTGCACATTCGTCTGCTTCTGCGGACTCTCCTATCCGGCTCACCTTCTGTACCTGCGCCCTCATTGATAGCATATGCGGACTTCCCCTAGAGCTATCTACTTTTCTTCTACGATCCTTCAGCCGCACCTGTAGCTCCGCATCTGTGGCCAAGCCCACCGCAGATGCGATTATATCAGAAGCCATAAGCCTTGAGCAATCATCCCCAAGTTCAAAATGATCTGTTAACCAACCGAAACACCCCCGAGGCCCCCGGTACCCCGTCCAAACATACCAACAAGTCCTAAAACCCAAAACAAACTGGCTCTAAGCCTCAAATCATATCAAACAACACCAAAACTACAAATCGCACATCAATTTAAGCCTAATGAACTAATGAACTTCCAACTTCTAAAACTAATGTCGAATCATATCAAACCAATTTCGAATGAGCTCAAATTTTGCACACAAGTCACAAATAACAGAACGGACCTACTGTAACTCCCGGAACTGAAATCCGAACCTGAATCGACAAAGTCAACCCTCTATCAAACCTCTCAACCTTCCAAACCTTCAACTTTCCAACTTTCTTCCAAAAGCCTCAAACCGACCTGCGGACCTCCAAATTAACATCCGGACATACGCCTAAGTCCAAAACACCATATGAAGCTATTAGAACCATCCAAACTCCATTCTGAAGTCATCCACACAAAAGTCAAACTCCGGTTAACTTTTCTAACTTAAGCTTCCAACCTTGGGACTAAGTGTCTCAATTCACTCCGAAATACCTCCGAAACCAAACCAACCACCCCGTCAAGCCACATGACCACAACTAAACATAGAAGAAGCAATAAATAGGGGAATGGGGCTACCATATACAAAACGACTAGCCGGGTCATTACATTCTCCCCTTCTTAAACAAACGTTCGTCCTCGAATGGGTCTAAAATCATTCCTGGAGTCTCAAATAGCTGTGTATATATGCTCTGCATCTACCGCTCATCCTCCCAAGTAGCCTCCTCGACCGACCGACCTCTCCAACAAACCTTAACTCATTCTATATTCTTCGATCTCAACTTTCGAACCTACCGGTCCAAAGTGGCCACCAGTTCCACATCATAAGTCAGATCCCCATCCAGTTGTACTGTGCTAAAGTCCAAAATATATGATGGATCACCATAATACTTACGGAGCATAGAAACATGGAACAATGGGTGGACATTTGATAGACTAGGTGGCAATGCAAGTATGTAAGCCATCTCTCCCACTCTCTCAAGCACCTCAAAAGGGCCAATATACCGAGGGCTCAGCTTGCCCCTCTTCTCGAACCTCATCACACTTCATGGGCAAAATTCTGAGTAACACCTTCTTACCAACCATATATGCAATATTGCAAACCTTCCTATCAGTATAAGTCTTCAGTCTAGACTGTGCAGTACAAAGTCGATCCTCAATCAACTTGACTTTCTCCAAGGCATCCCGAACCAAATCAGTGCCCAACTGCCTAGCCTCTCTTAGCTCAAACCAACCAACTGGAGAACGACATCGCCTCCTATATAAGGCCTCATAAGGAGCCATCTGAATACTCGATTGGTAGTTGTTATTGTAGGCAAACTCTGCAAGCAGTAAGAACTGATCCTATGAACCACCAAAATCCATAACACAGGTGCGTAACATATCTTCCAAGATCTGAATAATGCGCTCGGACTGCCCATCCGTCTGGGGGTGTAATTCGCTCCCACTTCCACTCGTGAATCTCAATTCTCTATAGCAAACCGCCCGGCCACTGATGTTTATACTTCACCTGTTGGCAGTTCAATCACCCAGCTGCAAACTTTACTATATCTTTCTTCATTCTTCTACACCAGTAGTGCTGCATCAAATCGTGATACATCATAGCGACACCTGGATGAATGGAATTCCATAAACTGTGGGCCTCCTCAAGAATCAACTTACGCAACCCATCCACGTCGGGCATACAAATCCGACCCTACATCCGTAACACCCCATCATCTCCAATAGAAACCTCCTTGGAATCACCGTATTGCATTGTGTCCTTAAGGACAAGCAAATGGGGGTCGTCATACTGACGTGCTCTGATGCGCTCATACAAAGAAGACCAAGAAACCACTTAAGTAAGAACCCATCTAAGCTTCGAAACATCTAACCTCACGAACTGATTGGCCAATGGTCGATCATCTAATGCTAGCAGTCTCTCACCAATTGGAATATATGCAAGGTTACCTATACTCTCAGACTTTCTATTCAAGGCATAGGCGAGCAAATTGGCCTTCCCGGGATGATACAAAATTGTGATATCATAGTCTTTTAACAACTCTAACTACCTCTGCTACCTCAAGTTTAGATCCTTTTGCTTAAACAAGTACTATAGAATTTGATGATCTATAAATACCTCACACAACACAGAGTAAAGATAGTGCCTCCAAATCTTCAATGCGTGAAAAATGGCTGCCAACTCCAAATCATGAATGGGGTAGTTCCTCTCATGGGTCTTCAACTGATGCGAAGCGTAAGCAATCACCTTACCCTCCTACATCAAGACACACCCGATGCCAATCCGCAAAGCATCGCAATAAACTATATATGAACCCGATGCTCACGGCAAAACTAGTACTAGAGCTATGTTCAAGGTAGTCTTGATGTTATGAAAGCTCTCCTCACACTCATTAGACCACCTGAATGGGGCACCCTGCTGGGTCAATCTAGTTAAAGGTGCAGCAATGGACAAGAAACACTCTATAAAACTACGATAATAACTTGCCAAACAAAGAAAGCTAAAGATGGTCTGGGCCAACTCTAAACTGCCTCAATCTTCTTCGGATCTACCTTTATCCCCTCACTAGACACCACATGGCCCAAGAACGATAACTGAATCAAGCCAAAACTCACACTTGGAGAATTTAGCATATAGCTTCTTCTCCCTCAAGGTCAGGAGTATAATCCTCAGATATTGCTCATGATCCTCCAAGCTGCGTGAGTACACCATTATGTCACCAGTGAATACTATGATGAAAGAATAAAGATACGGCTAGAAAAAACTGTTCATCAAATGTATAAGGGCTGCTGGGGCGTTAGTCAGCCCAAAAGATATCACAAGAAACTCATAGTGCCCATAATATGTCCTAAAATCCGTCTTCAAAATATCATAATCCCAAATATCCAACTGATGATACCCCGACCTCAAATCAATCTTCGAGAACACTCAGCACCCTGAAACTAGTAAAATAAGTCATTAATGCACCGTAGAGGATACTTGTTCTTAATGGTGACCTTGTTTAGCTGCCGGTAGTCAATACACATCCTCATAGTACCATCCTTCTTCTTCAAAATGGAACCAGTGCACCCCAAGGCGACACATCGGGCCTCATGAAGCCATTATCAAGCAACTCTTGAAATTGTTTATTTAACTCTTTCAATTCCGTTGGTGCCATGCGATACAGTTGAATAAAGATGGGCTGAGTGCCCGGCGCCAGATCGATACCAAAGTTAATATCCCTGTCGGGTGGTATGCCCAACAGGTCTACAGGAAACATATATGGAAAGTCTCTCACTACCATAAAGGACTCAGTGGCAGGAGTATAATCACTAACAACCCACACAAAGGCCAAATATGCCAGACATTACTTCTCAACTATCCGTTGAGCCTTCAAATATTAAATCACTCTATTGGGAACATACTCCAGGGAACCTTTTCACTCAACCCTAGGCAATCCCAACATCGCCAACATCACAGTCTTAGCGTGACAATCCAAAATAGCGTGACATGGTGTCAACCAATCCATGACAAAAAGCACGTCAAAATTAACCATGCTAAGCAGTAAAAGATCAATTCTCGTCTCTAATCCCCCAAAAATCATCACACATGACCGATACACACGGTCTACAATAATAGAATAACCCACCAGTGTAGATATATGAACAATCATAGGTGAAGAATTATCAGGAATATCTAAATAATGGGCAAAGTTTGATGACACATACGAATAAGTGGAACCAGGATCAAATAATACTGAAGCATCTCTGCAAAACATTGAAACAATACATGTGATCATGACATTGGAAGCAACTTCCTCTGGCCTGGCTGGAAATGCATAGCAACGGGCTTGACCACCACCTGATCGGCCTCCCCTCTAGGGCGGCCTCGAGCTGGCTGAGCCCCAGCTCGAGATGGCTGTTCGAGTGGAGTAGTTATTGGTGGTGGAATCATTGGCTGAGAGCTCTATTGCGGAACCCTACTCAATGGTTTGGGGAAATCTCTCTTGAGATGAATCAAGTCTCCGCATTCATAACAACCCCTCTTGAAAGGCCGTTGACCTTGATAGCCCGAAGAACTGCCTATGGAAACCTGGGAAGATGGAGCACGGTAAGAACGTTGTGCCAATAATGCACTGATTGATGACTGAGCTGGGTGTGTTCTATAGGAACTACAGCTAACTGAAGAACCATGAGGAATATGGCGAGCTGCCTGAACGGGTCTAAAAGGAAGACATCTGCTGTAGTAGGACTGGCCCCCAGATGAGGCACTACTGAAACCACCTAAACTATGATGCCTCTTGGCCTCCCTCTCCTCCTTCCAGCAAACCAGCTCTAAGCCTCTAGTTATATCGACCACCTAGTCAAACCTAGCATCCGTCTTAACCTCTCAAGCCATACTACAACGTAACCCATAGTTGATGCCATCAATGAACCTCCTAATCTTCTCCCTCTCAATGGGAACAACCCATACTGCATGACGAGCCAAATCTACAAACCTCATCTCATATTGAGTGATGGTCATACCCTCCTGGCGTAGCCGCTCAAACCGCCTACACAACTCCTCTTTGTGAATCGGTGGGACAAACTTCTCTAAGAAGCGAACTGAGAACTCATGACATGTAAGTGGCGCTACATCGGCTGCCCTGCTTACCTCAAAAGTCTGCCCCCATCTGTAAGCTGCCCCTTTTAGCTGAAAAGTAGTAAATACAACCCTATTATTGTCAAAAATACCTGCTGTGCGAAGAATCCACTGACACTTATCTAGAAAATCCTGAGAATCCTCTAACTCTGTTCCACTGAACTCTTGAGGCTTGAGCCTCCCAAATCGCTCTAGACTCTTCTACTCCTCAAAACTCATAAGTGGACCAACTCCGGCCCGAGCAACAGCAACCAGCTGAACTGGAAATACACCCGTGGTTTGGAGTCCCTGAGCTAGCTGCTCTTGAGTACGGGCAGCAGGAGTCTGGGCACCTCCTCCTGCCTGTGAAGTGGCTGGTGTAGTTGGAACCAAAATCGTCTAAGTTGCACACAGTCAAAATTTGGGCTAAGGACTCCTCAAGGCCAGGAATCATGATGGGCACTGCTAGTGCCTGAGCTGGCCCCACCGACTCAACAACATCTGGTACCTGCTCCTCAGCTGGAGCGACTAGTGGCTCCACAGGTGCTGCTCTAGTTGTAGTACAAGCCACACCTTGACCTCTACCACGACCCCGACCTCTCGCGGCCTTAACTGGTGGTACTGGTGGCCGTCCGCCTGATCCGGTCGCACGTGTCCTCACCATCTGTGACAGAATAGAATAGTCAAGTTCCAAAATTTGGAAATAACTAAACTACACGACAAGAATGCAATAAAGTGAAATTTCCTAACAGTTCGGTAGCCTCTCGAAGATATGTGCATACATCTCTGTATCGTTCCGCAAGACTCTACTAAACTTGCTTATGACTTGTAATACCTATGAACTTATGGTTCTGGTACCAACTTGTCATGACCCAAAATCCCACCCGTCGTGATGGCGCCTAACACACTTGCTAGGCCATCCATATATAACAATAAAGATCTCAAATAACAGAATTTATAGAAATTACGTAAGTCTAAAATCTCAATGTTACAAAATACAGCTAATACATGATAAATCACCTAGAAACTAGTAAATATAGAGTCATGAGATCTACGACGGAACACGAGTCTGAAAATTAAATAACAATATTGTCTGAACTATAAACAACATTACATAAGAAAAGACAAGCCAAGACTGCGGGCGAGAATGCCGCACTACCTCATCTCTCGAAATGCAGCTCAACATCTGGATCTGTAGAATTAAGTGCAGAGTGTAGTATGAGTAAAACCGACCTAATGTACTCAGCAAGTATCATAACTAACCTCCGTGAGGTAAAAAAACAGAATTATAAATGATACTTGGTATAACTGTATAGTTTCATCAATTTAACAAGTACAGAACATTAATGTGATCAAGTATAAAGCATTGAAGGAACTATCTCTCTCTATGTGTTTACAATTACTCAAGTACTCTACTTAGTAAATGATACAGCGTATAAGGGTGATATGAAATGAATCATGTAAATAACCACGGAAATTGCAAGTAAAGATGAATTGCAAATCCAAACAAACACTGGCCAGATTTCCCTCAATGTTTCAATAGCCGTACCAAACCACTGATCAGTTTTCCCCAAGATCTGTGTGTACATCATGAAGAGAGAAATATGATAGGGTGACCCTAGGGGATGGATCCATATCCATATGCAAACACGGCCAATTCAACGTGCTACCAGCCCGACATGGTCACCAGCTCAGTATCATAATCCGCCCGGCGTGGTCATATGCATAACTATATAATCCGCTCGGCATGGTCACAGGTATAATAACACAATCCTCCCGGCATGGTTATATGTCATGCCCCTACCTCGGAAAGTGCGACCGTCGCTTAACCGAGATAACCTGGCCGAGCAAGCCTTCAAGATTGCATTCTACCCAACTCACCCATAAATAAAGAGAAGATAGATTTCATTAATTAAACACTGAGAGGATTTCATGAACAACATCAATTCCATTACCCTTAGTTACTCCACGTTTAGGTCTCAAAATACATACACTTTCATAGTTGAAGTAAAACGAGTGATTCAAATGCAACAAAACTAGTTTGACCTTCCCAACACCAATATACAACACACACTGCGTCTACGGAGCCTCTAATATCAAAAGAGTACTATAATAATGTCGGCAACAAGGCCCCTGCTATACCTAAAACACAATATGCGAGGAACAAAGATAGACAACCCCGAAAGGAAGTGGGCCTCACCAAATCTGTTGGGAAGAAGGTGTACCGCTATCACTGATTAATGCCACCTGCTGCGGAACCACCTGCATCAATTGAAGATGCAACGACCCAGGAAAAAGGGATGTTAGTACATATGGAATAGTACTAGTATCTATGACCAAACACCCTTTCAATAGAAAAGTAATATACAAGTAAGAACAATCATAGAATTAATGGGAGCCTCAAACATGACCAAAATATCAAGTTAGGAGCAAGACAAGTTTTCAAGTAAATTTCCATATTTTAGGTTGGGAGATCTTTAGCACCGATATACCACCGTGTTTTTAGCACGGAGTCCGATCACAGCTCGATTGGCTAGGCCATCTTACCCAAGACATTCAATCACAATCACGGTCACAGTCTCAATCACAATTTCAAGCACAATCACAACCATGTGTGCGGCATGGCGTGCGATCACGACCCGATTAGCTAGCCCGTCTCACCAAAATTCCATGCGGATCGACATCACCCTTTTCTAGCAATCACCTCATCCCAATAAAGGGCAATAACCTCATCACATCAATCTCATCCCAAATAAGGAGAATAATAACAATCCACTCCTACACCGGCACATGTAGTTTCGGGGTTAGGTTATTTCAACCTACCCTTCCTAGGTGGCTAACGATACTCCCAAAGTGTTTATTATTTAAAGGATTTACAACTCATTCACACGTCTCTTCATTTCATTGGCACTAGTCGCCACAAATGTAATATCATTCTTGGCACGTTGGTCGTATTTCATATTTCATCTTCACCTCTTTCACTTTCAAACATCATCATGTATTATCAACAATAAGGCATTTCTATTCAAGACTTTAAGTACACATGTGAGTAAATTAGAGTCTTAAGTACATTGAGATTTCTTATACAATTTGACATAATAGCTTTCATTTGAAACACGACTTGAAGTCATAACATTTAATACACAGCCCATACTTAGATCATATTTCTCAAGAATAACACAATAAGATAAGAGCATTCGGAACACATTTTGAACATATAACTTTCGACACAAAGCTCATTCGGCAGAGTTAAATTTATAATGAAAAACTCGGGACTCACAAGAACACCGTCGGATTCAATTCTAAGAGAGAAGTTAAGCTAACATACCGCGCCTTGAGCTTCCTTAAACTACTACAATGTTCCGTAAATTTTAGCAACTTTGATCTATTTGGAAATATAATAAAATTGAACACAAATTAGGAAGGTATTCGTGGCTTCAGCCCATTTGAGCATTTTATCAAACACTAGGTGGGCATTATAATTGTAAGGTCCTCTTATGGTGGATTCCTTCATCCCACAACCCAAAGCCTACCCATTTGAGCTTAACAACCTTCCCACAAACCTTGATAGTACATGCATGCATAAATAACACTCTCACACCCAAGAATCACACTCTTCATTAACCATCTTCTACCCCAAATTCAAAATTGAAACTAGGATTTGGAACCTTATCTCTTGGATAAAGAACTTGTGAGTTTTCCCTTGTGGTTTCTCCAACTTTTGAGCAAGGACTGATGAACAATAGCTTAGGATTCTGCCTCTCACTCTATAACACTCCCTCACTCTAAAATATCAGATTTTCTCCATACAAATGGTCATTCACGTCTATATAACGAAATAAGGCCGGGTTATAAAAATCAGAAAATAAACCCTCCGATTTCAACTCTGCGGTCGTAGAGTGGACCGCAGAATAGATATGCGGTCCGCATAAGGGACCGCAAAAATCCCTCTCTAAAACTGGGTTGCTCGGGGCAGGTCTGCGGCAGATCTGCGGCCCGCAGACCAGTTCTGCGGTTGCATAATGCACCGCAGAATCCCCCTCCGAAAAGCTTCGTGCTGGATCTTTGATGGGTTGTGCGGTCCACGAAAATGGTTATGCAGCCACATAATGGACCGCATAATGGTCCTTAAACTTGGCTCAATTTCTGCTTCACAACGCGGTCGATCTGCGGCCCACAAAATGGTTCTGCGATCGTATAGTGGATCGCAGAAATGCCACGTTCTGCAAACGTTTTCCTTCAACTCCCCTACGTACTATACAACCCAAAAAGTCCGTACCGCAGTGAGCTTGCGAGCCGTAAAGAATATCTACACTCCTCAAACACATTAGCCTACCTCGGCACCACTAAACCATGGGTTTTAGGTAAATTTTACGGGGTCTTACATCCTTCCCGCTTAAGATCATTCGTCCTCGAATGAGGGTCAAAATCCGCCATTAGCATCCAAAGTGACTCAACTATTACTTCACATACTAGCAATTCCAAATTTTGACTAACTCCCTAAATGTCCAAAATATTTGGCAGAACTTCCCCTATAACTGGGCCTATCCACCTGTCAGAGAATCCCAGAAACCAATCCTAACAACATATACATAATCCAACGACGCAACATAACATGAAATTAACACCAAACGTGGCATCATAGGCAATATATTACCCGAAAGGAACACCCTTAGCATAAACTGTACAAGTGATACATAAAAACAATTCATAGGGTGAAACTTCATTGAAACAATTACATAGCTATTCAAACAAATGAGGGTACTTCTTCTTCATCTCTTCCTCAGCCTCCCAGGTGGCCTCTTCAACCTGTTGGTTTCACCATAGCACTTTCACAAAGGCAATATCCTTATTTCTCACCTTTCGGACTTGCCTATCAAGAATGGCAACCGGAATTTCTTCATAAGTCAATTCCTCATTAACCTCAATAGTCTCAACCAGAAAAATAAACGACGGATCTCCAACCACCTTCTTCAACATGGATACGTGAAACGCCGAGTGCACTAAAGACATCTCCAGAGGTAGTTCAAGCTTGTAAGCCATCCGACCAATCCTCTGAATGGTTCTGTACGGTCCGACATACCTCGGACTCAACTTCCCTTTCTTACCAAACCGAATTATACCCTTCATTGGGAAAACCTTCAAGAATACCCAATCATCCTCTTTGAACTCCAAATTCCTACGACGCACATCCGAATAGGACTTCTGACGACTCCGAGCAGTCTTTAACCATTCTGTAATTATCTTGACCTTCTCCATAGTCTGATGCATGAGGTCTGGCCCTATCAGCTCTACTTCCCCAATCTCAAACCATCCAATGGGAGATCTACACCTCCTACCTTAAAAGGCCTCAAACAGTGCCATCGAATGCTAGTATGATAATTGTTGTTGTAGGCAAATTCTATGAGCTGCAAATGATCATCCTAGTGTCATGCCCCAAACTCGGGGAGCGCGATCGGCGCTCAACCGAGAGAACCCGGCCGAGCAAGCCTATTAGATTTACTTCTACCCAAACTCATCCATGAATAAAGAGGAGATGTACTTCATTAATCAAACACTGAAAAGATTTTATTAACAACTTCCTTTTCATTCCCATTAGTAGCTTCATTCATAATCTCCAAAATATTACGAGTTTATAGAATTAATGAAAAACATGATTTCCAAATACCAACATTTCTAGTTCAATTCCCAATATCAACCACAACCCACAACCTGTCTATGGAGCCTCTAAGTACAATAGAAGAGTAATATAGAAATGCCTGCAACAAGGCCACGGCTATACCTCAAAACACAGTACATGAGAAATAAAAGATAGATGACCCCGAAATAAAGTGGGGCTCACCAAATCAGCTAAAAAGAGTGTACTACTATCACTGATCAATGTCGTCTGTTGTACAACCACCTTCATCCATTAAAGATGCAGCGCCCCCGGCAAAGGAACGTTAGTACTGTCGAATAACACTAGTATGTATATCTAAAAGTCCTCTTTCAAAATAGAATGCCCATATAAGAAAAGGCAACACATAGAAACAGCAAGTCGCAATCAACAATATCCAAATGTCCAGTTAAAACATAATAATTTTCAAAATACGAACTTCATATATACCTTTTGGTTGGGAGATCATTAGCACCGATATACCAACATCTTTGTTAGCATGGAGTCCGATCACGCCCGATCGGCTAGGCCATCTCCCCACGAACAATGTGGTTTGACATGTAATGCGAAAGAAAGTTGTTACCAAGAGTAGTACTACCATATGCGCAATATGGTGTCTGATCTCCACCCGATCAGCTAGGGCGTCTTCCCACTTATGCCGTGTGGGTTGACTTTTTCAATCCACAATTGTTACCAGTTTAATCCCAATTAAGGGGAATAATATCACAATTTCTCCAATATTTCAATTTCATCCCAAATAAGGGGAAAAATCACAATCCACCCCTACACCGGCACGTGTAGTTTCAGTTGTGGGCCTTATGACTCACCCTTCCTCGGTTTTGCTAGTGATGCTCCCAAAAATATTTTAGATTTGATTTACACACAGAGGTAACATAAATACAATTGTACTCACCTCAATATCTTTCACATTGTATAAATTCTCATTAGTATTTCCAGTCATTCACAACGACAATATTTTCTTGGCTCATTTGGCCATTCACAAGATTTTTTATTCCTAGCACGATGGCTGTATTTGATATTCCACATTTTCACCTCTTTCAATTTCAAAGATCACCATTAAATATCAACATATATAATATTTCAAAGATCATATACTTCAAATCCATTGGTAATGGGAATTTTAAACACAAATGGTTTCTTCCCAAAGAATGGGTCATACCAACCAGCATAGAAACACACATCAAAATCATAAACAATCAATAAACCATTTATTCTTGCAATACTCTTTCATAGAAATGACAATGTACAATTTCAGCACACGAGTATGTAAGAACTCGAATCATACTGGATATCTTTATAAAGCAAAGCATTAGTTAAAGCAGCCACTTATAGGCATGAATTGAGTACAAATACTTTTAGGCAATTCTATTTTCGAAGTCATTTTTAAACAATTGAGTCGAGGCTCATTTCATATTCTTTATCGCATCCTCTAAAATCATTTGCACTACTAGCCAAAATCATAACTTAAATTCTTGGCGCGTTGGCCACACTCTATATCCCAATTCACTTATTTCACTTCCAACCATCTTTATAGATTATCAATAATAAGATATTTCCAAATCAAGACTTTAGGTAAATATATGAGCAATTAAGAGTCTTAAGCATATTGAGTTTTTCTCACACAATTTGGCATATTAGCTTTCATTTGAAACACGACTCAATGCCATAATATTTTAATACACATATCATTCTTGAACATATTCCCGAAGGATAACATAATGTGATAGGAATATTCGGAATAATTTTTGATTACACAATTCGCATCACTTTGCTTATTCGGGACAATCAAATTTATTGGGAACAACTCGAAACATAGGATAAGGAACTTGAGAAACCATTGATAACGACAAGGTCGGGAATCCAAACTAGAGTAAGAATTTGAAAAGTAAATGCGGAAG
>AWOL01S0004359.1:2903-37284 GCA_000715115.1 Nicotiana otophora
AGAAAGACATCTCACAACACCGAGGGGAACAGACCTCCCAGCCAACAAGAGCCTGACCAATCATCATCATCCGGCAGGTAAGGCTCCAAGGACGTCGCCAACTCAGGTGGGGGAGAATGTCATGGGCTGCTTTCCATCATCGACCCATGACCCCTTGGACGCGCCCCGTGGCGTCCCGACATATCTCCCAACGCCTAGCACCACGGTCGGTCCCGTGGTCTCGGTAGTGCCAAGTGACAAGCGAGCATGCGCCTCTGTCGCCCCACCGATAATCAGTGCCAGCGCCCAGCGGCTGGCGAATGCCATCAGTTCCGCGCGCACCAACAATGCCGCGCATACAAACCATCATGTTGCCAATTGCGCCATACGCACAGCCAGTGCTCCGCGCGCAGACCCAATGCCAAGCACCAGCGCCCCGCCGCTGGCAGATCCAAATAGTGCCGCGCGCGCCCACATCAATGCGCGCGCAGACCCTGATGCTCAAGACAAAGTTGCTGCCATCGGACTTGCTTCCATAGAAGACTAAGTCCTTTTCATTGTAATTATAGAGTAGTTTTACTTCATTCATTTTCAGTGTGCTTCTACAGCTTTCTTAGGTCAATTCATGTAACTTTGGTTTATTTTTTTTAAGCATTATTAAGGGGGACCAAAGCATTCAAACATTCAAGAATTCAAACAATTCTTTGTACTGGTGTCTCTCCCCCCCGACACCGCATTGCATCTTGTAATAGCTTTCATCATCATCAATACAATCATCAGCTTTCATCATCAATTGCTCATTTTCCGCTGCTCAATTGCTCACGACATTGGTTTTCCCGTACGGCACTGACAATCTAGTCTAGCGTACGGCGAGGACCTCAGTTGGCGCATAGCAACCGCACTGACATCGGTTGCTTAGCCTTACGTCGCCCTTCCAAGGAACTTCAGGAAGGCACCGCGTAACAATTATTATGTTTCGAGACTAGGGCAGATCGATGAGTTTGTTTTGGAAAAACAGAGTCTCTTTAGTTTTTGGAATTTTTAATTTTAGTAAATTAGTTTTGGCGCCTATTTTTTAGAAAATAACTTTTTTTAATATTTTAGTATTATATTTGGCGGTATTCTCTCCCGCTCATAGCCCCTCAATTATAATTTGGGATCAGTTACTAATTTCTTTAGGGACCAGATTTAGTACCTTCGCAATAAAATACAGAATTAAGGACCACAATATAATTGCGTCGTAATACATATACTTTTAGAGACAGGATTATTAACTCGTCCCTAAATGTTGGTCGCAGATAAGTCTTTTTCTTGTAGTGCATGGGATAGAACCACATTATTTCGAAATGAAAAGTTTATGTTTAAGGTGTGTTGAAACATAATAAGGAGTTTTGTGAATTGAAAGAATTCGTGTGGAACAAGTAGGATACATTAAGTGGAAAGGATGTCTCAATTCGCACAAGATCCTACTTCAAACGCATGCTGATACCAAACTGTAATGACTTATGAGGTGATCTACCTATCAAATTAAAGAGCTTTGAATCTAGTTTCTAATGCTTTAAATCGTTTTTTATTTGGACATTCCTACAAGAAGTTATGTTCAAATACCCAAAGGATGGTCTGTAGCTCGCTACAGAGCTCGCAAGGCCAGATCTGTAGCATGCTAGGCCGTGTTATATCCCTTGCGAGGCCAGGTCTGTAGCACGCTAGACCATGATATATCCCTCGCGAGGCCAGGTCTATAGCTCGCTACAGAGCTCACGAGGCCAAGTCTTTAACCCGATCCGGAATTTCGGAGTATCCATTCTCCTATTTTTATAACCCGACCCAATCTCGTTATATAAGCATTGTGGACCATGTTTTTTGGAAAATCTGACATATTAGAGTGAGCGAGAGTGCCCTAGAGTGAGAAGGTGTTCTTCAATAATTGTTCTTCAATTCTTGCTCAAGTTTTGGAAGATTAAGAAGGGAAACTCACTGGGTCTTCATCCTAGAGGTAAGATTCTACACCCTAACCCTCAATTTTGAATTTTGTCTAGAAATGGGTAATTATCAAGATAATATTTGGGCATGTGAGTTGTTTATTTTACATGCATGTGTTATCAAAGGGTGTAGGAAGATTGTTGAGCTAAAAATAGTAAAGATTGGGTTGTGGGATGATGGAATCCTCCATAAAAGGACCTTGAAACCTTAATGCACACATAGTGTTTGATAAAATTCTCAAATGAGCTAGAACCATTATCATCGTCCTAATTTTGGTTCAGCTTGTTATATTGTTTAAAATAGATTGAAGTTGCTTAGAATTCCGGAACATTTAGAGTGTAAGGAAGCTCAAGTGAGGTATGTTGGCTAAACTTTTCTCTTAGAATTGAATCTCATGATATTCATATAAATTGTGTAAGTCCCAAGTAGTTCATTATAAAATTGACTATTCCGAGTAAGATTGGGCTGAAAGACATATGTTCACAAGTATCCCAAATGTTTTTCTATGTTATGTTATCAATTGAGGATGTGTTAAAATATGGGCTGTGCATTAAAAATATTTGACTTCAAGTCAAGTTCAAACGAAGCCTATTATGTCAAATTTTGCGTAGAATCTCAATGTGCTATAGATCCTTAATTTCTCACATATGTACTACATGCCTTGATTTGAAATGTTATTATTGTTATTGATCACGTTGATGTTGGAAAGTGAAAATGTGAGCATGAAACACTAAATAAGGCCAATGTGCCAAGAATGATTATATAATAATAGCCATTAGTGCCAATGAAATATAAAGATGTGAAAGAAGTATGAAATGCTATGATTGATATAAAAAGGTTGATGTATCCAATAAGAGAGCCTAGCCGGTCGGGGTCGTGATCGGACACCATGCTGCACACATGGTGGTGATTGTGCTGAAAATTCTAATTGGAATGGTGATTGTGGTCGATGTCCCTAATGGATAGCTTAGCTGATCGGGTCGCGATCGGACTCCGTGTTAAAGACGGTGGTATTTATATTGAGAGTAATTATGGTTGATGTCTCTAATGAGATAGCCTAGCCGATCGGGTCGTGATCGAACTCTATGCTAAGAGTACGGTGGTATTGGTATTGTGAAAAATAATAGTGTGGGAATGGTATATAGATACTAAAAATCTCCCAATGTGAGATATGGAAATTAATTTGAACACTGTTTTGATCCTAAATTGAGGTTTGATGTTAATTAAGACTTCCATTGACATTATGATTACCTTGTTTGTATTATTTGTCATTATATTGAGAGGGTGTTTAGTTATACATACTAGTACTATTCGACAGTACTAACGTCCATTTTGCCGGGGGCGTTGCATCTTTAAATGGATGCAGGTGGTTCCACAGCAGGAGATATTGATCAGTGATAGCAGTGCACCTTCTTCCCATCTGACTTGGTGAGCCCCACTTCATCCCGAGGTCATGTATCTTTTGTACTTTGTGTATTCTGTTTGAGGTATAGTCGGGGCTTTATTGCCGGCATTATCATTGTACTCTTCTTTATCTATAGCGGCTCCGTAGACATAGTGTGAGTTGTATAATGGTGTTGGGGAAGTCAAACTCGTTATGTTATGCTTGAATTACTATTTCCACTTCAGATTATTAAAATTATGTGTGGAATTGAGACTTTAAAATGAAGTAACTGATGGTAAGAAATTGGTATTGCAGACATGATCACTTTATTGTTTGATTAACGAAAACATATATATTCTCTTTATTCATGAATGAGTTTGGGTAGAAGGAAATCTAATAGGCTTGCTCGGCCGGGTTCACTCGGTTGAGCGCCGGTCGCACTCTTCGGTTTTGCGGCGTGACACTTAGGCCATGTTTTGAGTCAGTTCAACATCAACAAAATATTAGAACATTTTACCTTTTTATCACTTATCATCAAGGACCGGGTTCATTAGGTTATAAACATCACTTTTCAAAGTATAAGCACAACTTTTTTCCCTTTTTTGACATCATCGAAAAGTTGCATAAATATGTAAGATAACCAGATTTTTAAAATTACTTACGGCCACCGGGGCTACTCCAAATGCAATCATGGATTAATCATCATAAATAAATCTAAGAATATTATCCATCTAAGAAATATAAACAAACAGTTAGAGCAAAAGACAGTGAATTTCAGTGATTGATAAGATCCTACCACAATTAGAACATGAGCAAAAGAAGCAAAACAATCCCGAACTGGGTAACTGGTTGATCTACACTAGGCTAGGAGGCTTAAGGCTAGGAAGGAACAGGTTCTTGGTTTTTGGCTTGGAGTAGTTTCAGCATATCTTGAAGAATGCCATCATTCTTCTCCTTTTCTTTTGCCAGCTCAGTTCTGAGAGCATCTCACTTAGTCTCCACTTCTGGCAACCTTTTTTTTAGCCTATCAACCTCAGCATCCTTATCCACACTCTCTTACACCAAGGCTCATACTTTGCTATTCACTGGTACCTTTTTGGATGAACCAGGTTCTCCATAATTTCATTCCTAGCCAGCCTGCCATCCATCTGAAGGACCATGTCCTTCCAGCCTTGCAACTATAACTTCTCCAAAAGTATCACCATTCCTTCCTCCTCCAAGTCCCTCAGGAGTCTGCCTTTCAAGATAGTCCTCTTTCTAAATTTGACCATATTGTCTTTCTTAGCATCAGAATCATCTTCTTCTTATTCTCCACTCCATTCTTCTTCCTCTGTAATTTTCACTTTTCTTGATTTCACAGTAGACCTGGTTCTTTTAGCCAAAGTGTATGGTTCAGCGAACTTTGACTTTGAAATAAATCGAGTGGACTACAAAACAGTCCACTAAAAGTGAAATAAATCAAACTCACGGCTTCTGATCACCGTCCCGTGAGTTCTAACTATTAGGAAACGAATTTATCAACCTTCCTTGATATTTAAAAGCTTAAATATAGAAAGTAGGTGTTTTCTTAACCATGAAGTACCTTCCAAAACTCAACTACAAAGAAAAAGAGAGGCGATATAGTGATATTTACGTCGTAAGGATCGTTCTAATGTTATCGCTTCTTGATTTCGTGAAGGGGATGTTTTTGGACCAGTTTTAATGTTATCGCTTCTTGGACTAGTTCTTGGAGAGCTTGAGAGTATTTGGGTATGTATTCTCAGTATTTTGACGAGATATAAGGGGATAAGACCACTTATACCGCCTCAATTCTCCAAGCAGGTGGGTAAGCTGCCTGCTTGGCAGCTTGAGCAGTGCAACTTCGGACACTTGTATCTCTCTACTCTGATATCGTATTGTCAAACGGTTTTCAGCGTTAGAAACTAGACACATGGAGATTTAATTCCATAAAAAGATGCCCCTATAACTATCAATAGATTGGGAGAAAACTGCCTCGCAACCTGGCCTATAAACCTGCCAGTTTCTCCAAATTGCGGTGACGTGACTTGGCGACCCTACTTTCAAAATCCATATTTCTCTAAACCGATGTCATATGAATAAATGGTTTGGACCGTTGGAAACTAGGTTCCAAGACCTTCATTTTGGTATAAGCTATGTCCCAAAATTATATCATAAAGCTTACGAATTTAATTTCTCAAAACGGCTCGTTACAAGGCAAATCTTAACTCGATTTTTCGTAAATTAAATCCGATTTTTTCAAACTTTATATTTTATATCCAAATATCATATGTAGTCATATTATGACTTTACACTCATTTAAATCATGATTAACAAGTCTCATTCATCCTAACTTACTTAACACTTTGATAAACCTTCCTTAGCCTTGTAGAAGGATTTCATCTTTTTTGAGCTTACATCAATAGACTTACGGCGTACTTTCACATACGATAACATGGGGTGTAACATCTTCCCCTTCAGCAAAAGCGATCAATTGATCACATATGCGGTCGTCCCTTCACAGGAGCCCTAATCTCAAATGTGATCCAAAGTTCGCAGATACGTACACTGTACCCCCAGCCCACCTAAAAAATGCGATATCCACCTCAAAAATGTGAGGTCCGCAAATGCAAATAGGATCTTGCATTTGTGAGACCTACAACATCTGCCCAGCACTAGCAACTATGAAACATGACCAAAGCAATCCAAAACACGTCTGAAACTTGCTCCAGTCTTGGGGCTCCACACCAAATATCCACACAAGTCTAAAAAAATCATACAAAGTCGCTGACATGGTCAAAACACCAAAATAATATCTGGAACCACGAATCGGGCATAAAAACACATAGGATTCACAAAGAACTCAAGAATCGCTAAAATTACAAGAAAGCGTCCTATTTCAACCAAACCAACTCAGAATGAAACCAAACTTTCCAGACAAGTTTCAAATGACTAAAAGGACCTATTCCAAGTCCTGAAATCGATATACAAACTCGATAGCCATAAAGTCAACCTACAGTCAAACTTAGGATATTTTTAAACCTTCAAATTGTCAACTTTCGGCAAAACAAGAAAAATAAACATAGGAACCTCCCTATCAAATTTCGGGCATACGCCTAAGTCCAAAATGATCATACAAACTTATAGGAACCATCAAAACACCTTTCCTGGGTCGTTTTTAGAAAAAGTCAAACTTTGGTGAACATAAACCTACCCGAAACAAAACCAACCATCCCCGCAAGTCATAAACCACAAATACACATATGGTAAGCTTCAAAGTGGGAAATGGGGCTCAAATACACGAAATGACCAGTCGCGTCATTACAACGACAAAACTATAGGAGTGAGGGGAATATTCAACAATAAAATATGTTTCACATAACAATCAGCCCTAAATTAGACCAATTCAATACTCTAAAAATGCTTTTCCTTTTTAATTCACATCTGCTGGGCTTAAATCTAGCTAAATGTTTTTTAATAATCTCAAACTATTCAAGACAATTCTATTTCAATTAATAAAGTTAAGATAATTATAAAATTCCTAAAAAGTCAATAAAATTCAACCCTGAGCTAGCCCGGTCAAAACCTAAGTCGAGTGGTAAATCTGGACTACCAATGAACCCACGAATCCAAATACGTGATTGGCTTTCTAATCCGAATACTATTCGACTCTGAAATATCAAATTTTTATTTTTCAAAACATAGTAAACAATTCCCAAAATTTCCCTTCAAATCTCATGATTTTGATGCTAAAATTCATAAATAAACATGTTGTATTATAAAAAATTAAATGAAAAATGCATAACCAATACCTTTATGTGAAAATCTCCTCCTAAAATCGCCTCCCACGGAGTCTAGGGCTAAAAATATGATAAATAAGACTACGTCCCAAAATCTCAAATATATGCTCAGATGTAGAATTCGCATTTACAACCTTGGGTTCGCAAATGCAACACTTGGCTCGCAAATGTGGAGGCTGACTGTAACACCCCGGAAAATTTCGAAGTATTTAAGTGTAAAGCCCCGTAAAATTTTACAAATAAATTTAAGGTTTTGTGGTGCCGGAGTAGGTATACGTCTCACCGCGGCTCGGACCCTTTGGGTTGAACAATGCCCTGGAAAGTAAAGGAAAAAACAATTGGCAGCGAAATGCATTTCCGCGGTCCATTATGAACATGGTCCCTACATTATCAATGCCTACTAGGCAACTCTATGCCTCATGTGTCGAATCAATGATGTCATCACAATGATTAACAATGTCAGCACTATTAGTAGTAACCTTCATGTCTCTTAGGATATAACCTCCTGAAATATTGTGCTCAGTACATTGATGGATTCTTGAATAATTTTAGCCAATCTCGAACCTCGTTGATCATAATTATAGAAATCTGTGGGGGTTAAAGGTCAAACATGTCAAAGAAGAAGCATCATCCCGTGATCAAATATATTGGATAGGAAATTTTATGGTCATATTCAAGCTAGCACATCTTAAAAATATTGTTGGAGGTCGCCCAAGGTTTAGTTTGGGTGTTTGGCATAGAAATTTAAATTTGAAGAAAGTGAACGGATTATTCTCAATATTTTCTCCTTGAGGATGCAATGTGAATTGTTAATAGAGGTAAAGTGTGTGTAGTCACATTAGGCCTCATGAAATCTTGAAGGAAATAGGCCAAACTATGAGTATGATGTTTTCCTATTACTTTTCTCCGTGTTCCCTGTGTTTCATGTGTCCATGTCTAATAAGGTGAAGTTAATGGATAATGAATCGTGATGAGCAACTATTTGCTATCTTTGTTAGAAAAGTCTAGGAGTCAAGATTGTCTCCGTTAATGTGTTATGGCGAAGTCTATAAGTCGAGGAGACCACATTGAGGGGCAAAAGTATTAAGGAAATAAAATGTTCCCACATGAGTATAGCTAAATGATTGTGGATCGAAAGGTACTCCCTTTATGTTACGATTTATATATGTGCGGTTCTTGTCCAGATGCTGCTACTTGAGATAATGTAATGCATGTAATGTTGAGATTCGTGATGTTGATATACATAGAGATGCTTTGTTGAGTTGTGGATGTGTTGTTAGGAGTTGTTTTGGTGTTACTCTGGCGAAATATTTGGAAATTTACGGAGTTAGCCAAATTTTGAAATTACTGATGTGTGTGAACTAGCAGTTGGGCCACATTGAATGCTAATGATGGATTTTGACCCTCATTCGAGGAAGAATGATCCTAAGCATGGGAGAATGTAACACTCCTGAAAATTTTGAAGTATTTAAGTGTAAAGCCCCGTAAAATTTCGCAAATGAATTTAGACTTTTTTGGTTGAACAATGCACTGAAAAGTAAAGGAAAAAATATTTTGGCAGCAAAATGCGTTTCTGTGATCCATTATGCGACCGCAGAATCACTCTGCGGGCCGCATAATAGTCGCAGAACTGAGGCAGGAGAGGGTCAATTTGTATGCGATTCTGCGGTCGACTATGCGACCGCAGAACTATTTTGCGGTTTATTATGCGACCGCAGAACTATTTTGCGGTTCATTATGCGATCGCAGAACAGGTCTACGGGCCGCATAGTGACAGAGACACAGACAGATATTTGCCGGTTTTGGACTCCAATTATGCGACCGATATGCGGTCCGCATATTGATTACGTGATTGCATATGCGATCGCATACCTTATTTCGGTGCTCCATTTTTGGGTTTTTAAAACCCGACCCTACTTCGTTAAATACATGCAAGGGTTTGTTTATGAGCAAATTGTTTGATGTTTTAGAGAGAAGAGAGAGTGTTTTAGAGAGAGAGAAATCCCTAGGCTAATTATTCATCAAGTCTTGCTCAAATCTTGGAAGATTAACAAGAAAAACCCACAAGTTCTTCATCTAAGAGGTAAGGTTCCATATTCTAGTTTTCAATTTCGAGTTTGGGTAGAAGATGGTTGATTAGGAATATGATTCATGGGTATGAGAGTATTATTTATACATGCATGTACCAATAAGATTTGTGGGAAGATTGTTGAGCTTAAATAAGTATGGATTGGGTTGTGGAGTGAAGGAAATCTTGTAGAAGAACCTTGTGGTTAAATTTGCACACCTACCATTTGATAAAATGCTTAAATGAGCTGAGACCATGAATATCTTCCTAATTATGGTTCAATTTTGTTATGTCTCAAAATAGATTGAGATTGCTAGAATTTCTGGAACATTGCAGTAATTTAAGGAAAGCTCAATTGAGGTATGTTGGCTAAACTTTCTCTCTTAGAATTGAATTCTATAATGTTCCAGTGAGTTTCAAAGTATGGGTTGCGTATTAAAATATTGTGGCTTTGAATCGTATTTCAAATGAAAGCTAGTATGCCAAATCGTGTGAGGAAATCTCAATATTCTTAAGACTCTTAATTGTTCATATGTGTACCTAAAGTCTTGATTGGAAATGTCTTATTGTTGATAACCTATAAAGGTGGTTGGAAACGAAATAATTGAATTGGAAATATAGTGTGTAGCCAACGTGCCAAGAATTTAAGTTATGATTGTGGCTAGTAGTGCAAATAATTCGAGAGAATGCGATAAAGAATGTGAAATGAGCCTCGACTCGATTGTTTAAAAACGATTTCGAAAATAGAACTTCCTAAAGGATTTTGTACTCAATTCATGCCCATAAATGGTTGCTTTAACTAATGCTCTGCTTTATAAAGATATCCAGTGTGATTCAAATTTCTTACATACTCTTCGAATTTCTTACATACTCAGGTTTTGGAAGTGTATATTATTATTTATGGGGAAGAGTATTGCAAGAATAAATGATGTATTGATTGTTTATGATATTGATGTATGTTTCTATTGCTGGTTGGTATGCCCCATTCTTTGGGAAGAAACCGTTTGTGTTTAAAGTTCCCATTTCAAATAAATTTGAAGTATATGATTTCTGAAATATTCTATATACTGATATTTGATGGTGATCTTTGAAATTGAAAGAGGTGAAAGTGTGGAATATGAAATACGGCCATTGTGCCAGGAATGAAAAATCGTATGAATAGTCAAATGAGCCAAGGAAATATTATTGTTATGAGTGACTGGAAATACTAACGAAGATTTATACAGTGTGAAAGAGGTTGAGGTGAGTACAATTATATTTATGTCACTTTTGTGTGCAAATCAAATAAAAAAAATATTTTTGGGAGTATCATTAGCAAAACCGAGGAAGGGTGGTCATAAGGCCCACACCTGAAATTACATGTGTCGGTGTAGGGGTGGATTGTGATTATTCCCCTTATTTGGGATGAAATTAAAATATTGGTGAAATGGTGATTATTCCCCTTAATTAGGATGAAACTGGTAACAATTGTGGATTNATAAGATTTGTGGGAAGATTGTTGAGCTTAAATAAGTATGGATTGGGTTGTGGAGTGAAGGAAATCTTGTAGAAGAACCTTGTGGTTAAATTTGCACACCTACCATTTGATAAAATGCTTAAATGAGCTGAGACCATGAATATCTTCCTAATTATGGTTCAATTTTGTTATGTCTCAAAATAGATTGAGATTGCTAGAATTTCTGGAACATTGTAGTAATTTAAGGAAAGCTCAATTGAGGTATGTTGGCTAAACTTTCTCTCTTAGAATTGAATTCTATAATGTTCCAGTGAGTTTCAAAGTATGGGTTGCGTATTAAAATATTGTGGCTTTGAATCGTATTTCAAATGAAAGCTAGTATGCCAAATCGTGTGAGGAAATCTCAATATTCTTAAGACTCTTAATTGTTCATATGTGTACCTAAAGTCTTGATTGGAAATGTCTTATTGTTGATAACCTATAAAGGTGGTTGGAAACGAAATAATTGAATTGGGAATATAGTGTGTGGCCAACGTGCCAAGAATTTAAGTTATGATTGTGGCTACTAGTGCAAATAATTTGAGAGAATGCGATAAAGAATGTGAAATGAGTCTCGACTCGATTGTTTAAAAACGATTTCGAAAATAGAACTTCCTAAAGGATTTTGTACTCAATTCATGCCCATAAGTGGTTGCTTTAACTAATGCTCTGCTTTATAAAGATATCCAGTGTGATTCAAATTTCTTACATACTCTTCGAATTTCTTACATACTCAGGTGTTGAAAGTGTATATTATTATTTCTGAGGAAGCGTATTGCAAGAATAAATGATGTATTGATTGTTTATGATATTGATGTGTGTTTCTATTGCTGGTTGGTATGCCCCATTCTTTGGGAAGAAACCGTTTGTGTTTAAAGTTCCCATTTCAAATAAATTTGAAGTATATGATTTCTGAAATATTCTATATGCTGATATTTGAGGGTGATCTTTGAAATTGAAAGAGGTGAAAGTGTGGAATATGAAATACGGCCATTGTGCCAGGAATAAAAAATCTTATGAATAGTCAAATGAGCCAAGGAAATATTATTGTTATGAGTGACTGGAAATACTAACGACGATTTATACAGTGTGAAAGAGGTTGAGGTGAGTACAATTATATTTATGTCACTTTTGTGTGCAAATCAAATAAAAAAATATTTTTGGGAGTATCATTAGCAAAACCGAGGAAGGGCGGTCGTAAGGCCCATACCTGAAACTACATATGTCGGTGTAGGAGTGGATTGTGATTATTCCCCTTATTTGGGATGAAATTAAAACATTGGTGAAATGGTGATTATTCCCCTTAATTAGGATGAAACTGGTAACAATTGTGGATTGCAAAAGTCAACTCACACGGCATATGTGGGAAGGCGGCCTAGCTGATCAGGTGGAGATCGGACGCCATGTTACGCACATGGTGGTACTACTCTTGGTAACGCACATGTGACATTATAGAAATTTCCTTCTATTTCTCTTGAAGATTCAATAATCTTACACCAAAAATGAAGATTAACTCATGGAATATAATCACAATAGAGTTAAGAACACTTACCCCAAGTTGTGTGGAAAATTTCCTCTCCAGAATCGCCCAACCCGAGCTCCAAAATCCGAAAAATGGGTGAAAAATGTCGAACCCTCGAATTTAAGGTTTTGCCCCAGCGATTTCCGCATCTGCGGACAAGATTTGCGCACCTGCGCATTCGCTTGTGCGAGCAAAATGTCGCATTTGTGGACTCCACTCGCCTGCCCAGTTTCCGCTTCTGCGCGCATCCGTCCGCATTTGCGCTCACGCAGGTGCGGAAGTTTCCCTCACACCTGCGACCAATGCCTCACAGCCCTCTGCCCGCATCTGCGCGAGAAAAGTGCACCTGCGAAGCATCTTCCGCACATGCGCACCTCGCTTCAGCGCACCCCTGCTCGCACTCGCGAGCTTGCACCTGCGACTACTTTTCTGCATGTGTGATTAGACAAGAAGGTTTCAGTTCCAGCAGTCTTCCATATTCAAAAATTAATCCGTTAACCATCCGAAACTCACCCGAGGCTCTCGGGTCCGTGTCAGAACATACCAATAAGTTCCATAACATAACACGGACCTACTCGAGGCCTCAAATCATACCTAACAACCTCAAAAATACGAACTACACACGGATTCAAGCCTAATAAATTTGCAAATTTCCGAATTCTACAAATGACGCCGAAACCTATCAAATCACATCCGATTGACCTCAAACTTTGCACACAAGTCACATTCCACATTACAGACCTATTCAAATTTCCAGAATTTGATTCCGACCTCGATATCAAAAAGTCAAACCCCCGGTCAAACTTCCCAAAAATTCAACTTTCGGCAATTCAAGACAAATTCCACTACGGACCTCCAAATAATTTTCCGGACACGCTCCTAAGTCCAAAATCATCATACGGAGCTATTGGAATCATCAAAATTTGAATCTGAGGACGTTTACACATAAGTCTGCATCCGGTCACTATTTTAAATTCTTGAAAGGGTGGGTGAAGTAGCCTACATGCTTGCATTTCCACCTAGTTATAAACAGTTCATACGATGTTCCATGTGTCTATGCTCCAGAAATATTATGGTGATCTGTCCCATGTGTTAGATTTCAGCTCTGTCCAATTGGACAAAGATTTGACTTACGAGGAGGAGCCGGTGGTTGTTCTATCCCGGCAGGTCCGACAGTTGAGGTCTAAGAGTTATCCTTCACTTCGGGTGCAATGGAGAGGTCAGCCGGTAGAGGCATCTACTTGGGAGTCCGAGTCGGACATGCGGAGTAATTATCCACACCTTTTCTCCAGCTCACGTACTTTTTTTAACTCCGTTCGAGGACGAACGTTTGTTTTAGAGGTGGAGAATGTGATGACCCAAAATGTCATCTTTAAATTTAATAAGTAATTCTGTTTTCTAATACCTCAAAAAGCACCATTTATCATTCCACGACTTGCGTGCGCAGTCCGTAAAATTTTTCAGAAAGTTTTCAGGTAAAAAATGGATTAAAATTTGAAATAGAGCTTTAAAACTCAACTGAGTTGACTTTGGTCAACATTTTTAGTAAACGGAATCGGATCAGTATTTTGACAGCTCTGGTAGCTCCGTATTGTGATTTGGGACTTGGGCGTATGCCCAGAATTTAATTTAGAGGTTCCTAGCTCAAGTTATGACCATTTAACGGAACTAGCAATTTAAAGGCTAAAGATTTTCCAGTTTGATCACGGGGTTGACTTTTTGATTTCGGAGCCAAAATCCAATTCTGGAAATTGGAATAGCTCTGTTATGTCATTTATGACTTGTGTGCCAAATTTGAAGTCATTCCGGATTTATTTAATATGTTTTGGCACGAGATTTGCAAATGGAAAAGTTTAAAACTCAAAGTTTGAATCGGTGTGTGAATTGTAATTTCAGCGTTGTTTGACGTGATACGAGACCCCGAGTAAGTCCGTATTATGTTATTGGACTTGTTGGTATATTCATACGAGGTTCCGAGTACCCCGAAAGTGATACGGATTGAAATCGGATCAAGAATTGGACTTAAGCATAATCTCAATTTTCCCTTCTGTTGTAATCGCACCTGCGGATTTTTGCCCGCAGGTGCGAGCTCGAAGAAGCGAGCTTTCAATCGCAGATGCGCCCAGGCGTGTCTAGGCTTCGATCACAGAAGCGTGTCCGCAGATGCGCACCAAATCACGTAGATGTGGGACTGGGCTGGCTTGGGGTCTTCGCAGGTGCAACCATTTTGCGCAGAAGCAGATGTCGCAGGTGCGACAGGAGTGTCCGTAGATGCGGAACTTCACCCGGCAGTCTGTCATCGCAAATGCGAGTTTTGTCTCGCAAATGCAAAACTTTTATCCGCAGATGCGAAAATGACTAGGTAGAGCCCATAAATTTGGAAGTCGCCATTTTTACTCATTTTGGAGTTTCAAGTCTCGAATTTGGGCGATTTCAAGGGAGATTTTCACGACTTTGAATTGGGTAAGTGTTTTTAACCAGAAGTGATTATATTTCACAAATTCATGTCTATATTCATCATTTATTTCAGATTTAGATGGAAGAAAGGAGATTTTGAGGTAGCTGCCGTGTTCTGCAGACCTTGTCTCTCATTCTCTATCTCCTTGTTTACTGTATTTGGTCTCAGACTATTATAGACCATATTTTCTAGACTTGTATTAATATTAGATCCGCATGTACTCAGTGACACCAGGTTTTGGGGAGTGTTCGTGTTAGTAATTGTGGAATTTTGTATTGTATTAAATTATTGTGTTTTCAAACTTAAGAGAAATTGTGGTTTATCGATATTATCGGTTTGCCTAGTATCAAGATAGGTGCCATCAGGACAAGTTAGTATTTTGGGTCGTGACAATAACACGCCATAGCATTAGCATGTGGAAAGTCTGCTATCACACTTCAAATCGGCAAGTGAACAAAGAAATAGTAATTACCCCATTTATTCAGGGGAATTAGCCTCTTTATAACCTCAAATGTAGCCCAAATAGTTCTCAACAAAGGTACGAACAAGAGAAATATCATAACTTTACGCTTAACAGTCAACTCTAGGCATATCATAGCCTAAACATTCTTTCGAGTATAAATACCTGCCGCAATGCCCGCACATTGGCTCAAACCTCACATATATGCACACTTATAGCGTGTAGCTATCATAAATAATTAACGCAACTAGTGCCTCCACTGAGTTAAAATAAAATACTCACCTCAAATAGGCCGCAAACCGAAACAATATACTACTGAGAACTCCCAGTCTCCAAATTCTCGAACACATGAATAACCGTAATTGATCCCAACTCCAGCACTAAAATGACTAACACATCTTCCATTCACGATAATCCCATGAGGAATACTTTCATAATTCTTCTGTGCCGCATAGAAATAATTTGAAAATCAGCAATCTATCAACCAGGTGGGTAGTGCAATATCGATGAACATCCGTAAGCCAAAACACAATGCGCCTTCTGAAATGCGCACCCTTCTCAGGGATCATTGAGCAGTTATAACATTCATCTAAATATCTGCAACTGACCATTCTGTCCAAAATTCGTTATCTTCCTTTCAAGAATGAAATGCCACCTTATGCATGTAAATCTAAATCTCGCATAACACACCACATCTATCATGTGAAAGGCACAAGAATCTCATTATAAACTCTAAGTCACCAACAAATTACGTATTAGTTAGAAACCTCTCTCTTGCTTCTTTCTAGGAGGAAATCACAATACACAACATGTTTTATACACCGGTAGAAATATCCGGTTCAGACCATGGTAGAAACCATCATGAACACTTTGAAATCCATTTTCATATAACCAAGCTATCAGAACTGAATTCCTCTAACTCCAGCAAGCCACACAAATTGCCAAATCCGAGAGTATTGCCACAAAACACTCGTAAAGCCCCACATCATCATAAGAACTAAAAGAATCGAGCATACCATTATCATACTGATCCAGCATGTTACTCATTTGTCCTATTTTCTCCGAGTTTCTTTTGAATTACCCTCAAGTTAACATTTCTCCTTGTCAGAACACTACCATCCTTACCCCAAGCTCACTTCAAGACCTTCTAACATAAAACCACATTGACCTAAGGCCCATAATCCATTGTATTCTTCTTAAGCACCTTCATAAATACCCCAACCGTAACACTCACTCTGAAAATACCTTACGCAAATTTAAAATTGTTCCTCCTTCCTTTATTATACTGAATGTAGAATCCATAGTCAAACAGAATTACTGCACGTCCCGATACCATCCAATATAAGTAACTGGTTCTAGTGATATACAAATTCTCAATTTTCACATATACATTTTGAATCCATTAGAACCCTCTCGAGAGTCATCCACTTTGCTCAAATCTAATTTACTCTGCCTCAAACGGGTCGAAAGACATGTGCTCCTTTAGCACAATCAACACTTAACACAACCAATCAAATTCATACTTCGTGCGCACTACATCCTTCAAAATAACAATTTAATCATTCCATAATTTTCATATTTTCATAAAGTGCAATGTAACCCGTATCCAGGAATTTACTTACCCGAGTCATCCTCGATCTCCATCTCTGTAAGTCATAATTAAACCACAAGTATGCCTCAGACCAAAACTAAAATTTAACATATATCCATGAAATTGAATTCTAAATAGCAGGTTCCCCCACTTAGCTTTAAGCTGTAATTATATAAACTTAGAACCCGCAAGGATTTCTCCATCTCAATTACCATGATCTCGCACCGTTAACCCGCCAGACTTTCTCGAAGTCTTTTGTTAAGCTTTTCATGAAGATTCTGAATTCCCAGCCATAGCCACACACTCGACCTCTTATCAGGTAGAAAGTAATATTCCTCGCAGAAGCTTCATCAACATCACGACACTGCTAACTGCTCACAAGAGATAACCCACCTGTTGAATTTCTTACCGACGTCTTCCAACGATGCTGCACTAGGTGCAACGACCACGTAATCAGTAAATTCTCCTGAGCTCATTCTCACCCACCATTTGTATAAGTCTGCACTTTCCCTATTGACATCAACTGAAAATTCAACAATACCTTCCGAACTCAAGTCATATTGTGCCTGAAACGATAATCAGATCTTTACATCCCTCTTTATTTCAAACAACTCCTTTCTGCCGTATTCAATCTTTCTTCGTACAATAACCATTACTCCAAATAAATACCATAGGCCAAATCACATTCTATCACGATTCCAAACCATTCTACACTTTCTCAAGGCACGCGACTACCCTACCACAAGATCCATTTGCTAATCTGCCACTCTTTCTTTGGTGAAACCATCTCCTTTAAGCAACTTCTCAACTCTACTTCTCCTACTTGACCTACTAGTACTTCAACCACCATGAAACATTTCCTGTCATGTCTTCCCTCACACTTTGCCGCCCAACTGTTGCATCAAATCAAAATGCATCTCCGTCGCACCTGAACCAATAAAATGTTACCGACTCTAAGCCTCTTTGAAGATCATCTTTATCGAGCCATCAACATTAGGAATACATATTTGCAACCACAATTACTACACAATCACTTACTCTTCTTGAGTCCAAACTCATTAACAAGACATGAGAATTTAATTTGTCCCACAATTTAAGAACGTGAAACATCCTTCACTACACTTACAACTAAAGACTATACATCAAATCAAGACAGAAATCAAGTACACAATAGCAAACTCTTGAGTCATAAGCAAACATTATTCGTCACATTAAACCCATCTAAACACATCCCGCAGTCACATCATACTTATCATATATCCATTCAATCCCTAATCGATCCATAAATTCTACTCGTGGGACATTATTGGATATAGGGGCCCAAATGTATAAGTTCTCACAATCAAAACTACCGATCCTAATCTACGGTCTAACCCCGGCCTCAAGCCCTCTAGACTGGCCCATCAACAAAAGACAGACTCGAACCTCATTCATAAAATCACAAGCCGCCGATGCACAGTTGATACCGAGCGCTCATATGCACATACGAAATATGTGGAAGGAATTCAAAGAGTTATGTTTCAAGATGAATCAATTTCGCACGATAGAATACAAGAAAGTGAAATTTTCCTAAGGGTTTGGCAGCCTCTCGAAGAAAAGAATAGACGTCTCCGTACCGATCCACAGAACTCTACTAAACCTGCTCATGACTCGTAAGACCTATATTACCTAGAGGTCTGATACCAACTTGTCACGACCCAAAATCCCAACCTATCGTGATGGCGCCTATATTGATTCTAGTCGAGCCAATAATATCGATAAACCACAATTTCTCTTAAGTTTGAAAACACAATAATTTAATACTATACAAAATTTCCACAAATACTAACACGAACACTCCCCAAAACCTGGTGTCACTGAGTACATGAGCATCTAATATGAATATAAGTCTGAAAAATATGGTTTATAATAGTCTGGGACCAAATACAGTAAACAAAGAGATAGAGAAGGAGAGACAAGGTCTGCGGAACACGGCAGCTACCTCAAAATCTCCTAAAATTCAACTGCACGAAAGGATCAACACTCGCTATGTCAGGAAATACCTGGATCTGCACACAAAGTGCAGAGTGTAGTATGAGTAAAACCAACTTAGCAAGTAACAATAATAACTAAGAAACTAAAGATAGTGAAGAGCTACATAGTTATAGTTCACTATCAATAATTCCAGCAAAGAATGGACATGCTTTCAACTCCGACAGTTTAAGTCAAATCAATTTTTATATAGTTCAATTTCATGTAATCCGGGTAAAAAAATCATTAAGAGATTTCACAACAATGATAGATAGCAATCAAGTGCAATAACAAATGCAAAGCAAGTACAGCCTCTCAGGCAACAGTCACTCAACTCATCACTCGGCTCTCAGCCCTTGGCCCTCAGCTGTGATGACCCAAAAGGTTATCTTATATTTTAGAACTCAAATTTGTGCTCTTAAACCTTAAAATTCTCATTTTGACCCTCCTCAATTTGCATACGCAGAGGTTTCCGGAAAGCTTTTACGTTGAAAACAAATAAAAATAAGAATTTTTGCCTTAAATGTTAATTTTAGTTGACTTCGGTCAACGTTTTTGGTAAACGGGCCCGTACCCGTACGTTGACGGTTCCGGTAGGTCCGTATCAAATTATGGGACCTGGGCGTATGCCCATAATCGAATTCGAAGGTCCCTAGATTGAGTTATGAATTTTTGATGAAAAATTAAAAGTTTGGAAATTATTTGATTTTAAGAATTGATTGATATTTGGCATTGTTAGTATAGGGTCCGTATTTTGGTTTCGGAGCCCGGTACAGGTTCATTATGATATTTAAGACTTGTCTGTGCAATTTGGTGAGAAACGGAGTTGATTTGACGTGATTCAGACGTCCAGTTGAGAAACAGAGTTGATTTGTGGCTACATTCATAGTTCTAGGTGTTATTTTGGTGATTTGATCATATGAGCAAGTTCGTATGATATTTTTATACTTGTGTGCATGTTTGGTTTGGATCTCCGAGGGCTCGGGTGAGTTTCGGATAGGCTACGGAGTGAGATTTGGCTTGGAAAAACACTGCTAGGCATATTATATTATTGCAGGCCTCTGATCTCGCATTTGTGAGATCAGGCATCGCAATTTCGACCTCTGAAAGGTTCGCATTTGCGAGCTTCTCATCGCAAATGCAAAGAGAAGCTGGGCCAATAGTTTTCACATTCGCGAGTTTTCTTTCGCATTTGCGAAGGGAGTCGGGGAAGGGCAGTGATCGCAAATACGATCATTTAGTCGCATTTGCGAAGATTCAAGGTCATCTTATGTTTTAGAAAAAATCTTATTTTTACCCTCCTCGATTTACGTGCGCAATCCGGGCAGGTTTCCGGAAAGCTTTTATGTTGAAAACTAATAAAAATAAGAATTTTTGCCTTAAAAGTTAATTTTAGTTGACTTCAGTCAATATTTTTGGTAAACGGGCCCGGACCCGTGCATTGACGGTCCCGTAGGTCCGTATCAACTTATAGGACCTGGGCGTATGCCCAAAATCGAATTCAGAGGTCCCTAGCTTGAGTTATGAATTTTTGATGAAAAATAAAAAGTTTGAAAATTATTTATTTTTAAGAATTGATTGATATTTGGCATTTTTAGTATCGGGTCCGTATTTTGGTTTCGGATCCTGGTACAGGTTCATTATGATATTTAAGACCTGTCTGTGAAATTTGGTGAGAAACGGAGTTGATTAGACGTGATTCGGACGTCCAGTTGAGAAAATAGAAATTTTAAAGTGTTCTTGAGAATTTCATTTGATTTGGTGCTAAATTCATAGTTCTATGTGTTATTTTGGCGATTTGATCACGCGAGCAAGTTCATATGATGTTTTTAGACTTGTGTGCATGTTTGGTTTGGAGCCCCGAGGGCTCGGGTGAGTTTCGGATAGGCTACGGAGTGAGATTTTACTTGGAAAAACACTGCTGGGCATCTGATATTATTGCAGGCTTCTGATCTCGCATTTGCGAGATCAGGCATTGCAATTTTGACCTCTGAGAGGGTTGCATTTGCGAGCTTCTTATCGCAAATATGAAGAAAAGCTGGGCCAATAGTTTTTGCATTTGCGAAGGGAGTCGGGGAAGGGCAGTGATCGCAAAGGAAAGCGATACTTGAGCAGTGAGTGGCTTGCAAAATTAAGGTAAGTGTTGTGTCTAACTTTGGCTTGAGGGAATAGGTATTGTGTGAGTAATTGCTACGTGTTTTGTTGTTGAATACGATGTATAGTTGAGGTGACGAGCATCTATGCATTTTGGTCGAGTCATAGCATGCGAGTGAAATTCCATTCTTGCAAATTTGTAGTCTTAAATCTTATTATCCATTCTTATTGTTGTTGTTGAAATGTTGGGAGACTTGTATCCGGTTCCACCAGGGTTAATAAAATTGTGAATATTGATTCGAGGTTAAGATGTTAAATTATGAAAGTAATCATTGATAAAATATTGATTTCTTTGTGAAACCTCTCTCTATCCGTTGTTATTGATTCTGTGATTTGTGAGGAAGAGTGTAAAGCACGAAGGGTGATGTCATGCGTGATTTATTTATATGGTGAGGATGAGTGTAAAGCACGAAGGGTGATGCCGTGCACACATTATTTATATTGTGAGGAAGAGTGTAAAGCACGAAGGGTGATGACGTGTATATTATGAGAGGTTTTAAAGCACGAAGGGTGATGCCGTGCACACATTATTTATATTGTGAGGAAGAGTGTAAAGCACGAAGGGTGATGACGTGTATATTATGAGAGGTTTTAAAGCACGAAGGGTGATGCCGTGTATATTTTGAGAGGTTTAATGCTCGAAGGGTGATGTCGTGCCATTCTATTTATTTATTTGGTGAGGTTGAGAGTAAAAGCACGAAGGGTGATGCCGTGTATATTTTGAGAGGTTTAATGCTCGAAGGGTGATGTCGTGCCATTCTATTTATTTATTTGGTGAGGTTGAGAGTAAAAGCACGAAGGGTGATGCCGTGTATATTTTGAGAGGTTTAATGCTCGAAGGGTGATGTCGTGCCATTCTATTTATTTATTTGGTGAGGTTGAGAGTAAAAGCACGAAGGGTGATGCCGTGTATATTTTGAGAGGTTTAATGCTCGAAGGGTGATGTCGTGCCATTCTATTTATTTATTTGGTGAGGTTGAGAGTAAAAGCACGAAGGGTGATGCCGTGTATATTTTGAGAGGTTTAATGCTCGAAGGGTGATGTCGTGCCATTCTATTTATTTATTTGGTGAGGTTGAGAGTAAAAGCACGAAGGGTGATACAGGGCACTTTTCCTTGTTGTTTTAATTGCTCAATTCGTTTAAGGATTTTCGATTTAATTCTGTCTTTTCATTTTTCTCACTCTTTATGTTGTATTCCCCCACTGTATGTTCCCTTCCCATTATTTCTGCGCTATTTCTTTATTTACTGTTGTTGCAACTAGCATGATTATACTATTCAGGTTATATGCGGGTGTCTTGTTCTAGCCTCATCACTACTTCGCCGAGGTTAGGTTTGGCACTTACCAGTACATGGGGTCAGTTGTACTGATGCTACACTCTGCACTTTTTGTGCAGACTTTGATACCGGCTCAGGTTGATCAAGATTATCCTATTGGTCCGCTGTCCGGAGATTCAAGGTAGATCTGTCGGCGTTCACAAACCTTGAAGTCCCCGTCTACTTTTTATGTCACTGTTGTTTTCCTTCATTCAGACAGTTGTATTTTTCCAGACTATTACTTGTATTAAATTCTAGAATGCTCGTGAATTGTGAATCCAGATCCGGGTGGTAGTAATTAATATAGTTTTATAAAATTCCGCACCTCTTATATTTTATCTTAGTTAATTATTGTTATTTACTGAATGGAAATAAGGAATTGGTTTAACGATTTTCTAACGTTGGCTTGCCTAGCAAGTCAAATATTAGGCACCATCACGGTCCCGTCGGCGAAATATTTCGGGTCGTGACATCAGCACTCACACTCAATGGGTACTCGCGCTCACTGGGGGTATACAGACTCCGGAGGGGCTCACACAGCCCAAGCGCCATAATCTGTACGGACAACTCACGTGTTGCACGGACAACTCACGTGCTATAATATCCTACACGGACAACTCACGTGCCATAATATCCCTACCTCACTGACAGGCCCTCGGCCTTACTCAGTCCTCAACCTCTCTAGTCTCTCGGGCTCTCAGAAATCACAACGATCAGCCCAATCAAAGATAACACAATGCATCAACAAATATCAAGAAAGACTGAGCACAAGATAAAAATTAGCAATTGATTCAATAAGTACGTGCCATATGTGGGTCCCAACAGTACTATCACATAGCCTAAGCATGATTTCTAACATGATTTATAGTTAAAATGTTTTCAACACATAGAGAGCATAGACCTAACAACAAATTATTCAACTTTATAGTTTCATGGGACGGACCAAGTCCCAATCTCCTAGGTGCACGCCCACACGCCTGTCACCTAGCATGTGCGTCACCTCTAAAATAATCACATGACACAAATCCTGGGTTTCATACCCTCTGGACCAGATTTATAACTGTTACTTACCTCTAGCCGTGAAATGTTTTTTTCTGCAATGTCCTTTCCTCGTGAATTGGTCTCCAAATGCCTCGAATCTAGCCATAAATAATTCGTTTCAGTCAATAAAATTTATTGGAATTAATTCCATAAGAAAATGCTAATTTTCCAGTAAAATCCGAAATTTAGCTCAAATATCGCCCGTGGGGCCCACGTCTCGGAACCCGACAAAAGTTACAAAATTCGAAAGCCCATTAAACCACGAGTCTACCCATACCAATTTTACCAAAATCAGACCTCAACTCAACCCTCAAATCTACAAATCTTATTTCCAAATTTCTAAGTTCCAATCTCCGATTTACACCTCAAACTCACGTAATCTAGTCGGATTATTCAATGATAATTCAATATTATGGAGTAGAAATGATTACAAAGGACTTACCTCAAGTTTTCCTTTAAAATCTACAAAAATCGCCTCTCCTCAAGCTCCAATTTATCAAAAATGGCAAAAGGGACGAAGTCCCCGTTTTTATAATTCTGCCCAGACAGCCTCGATACTGCCTCGATCTTGGCCTTCGATCGAGTTCCTCGATCCTGGGACTCGATCATGGCTTTTATCCAGGTCCTCGATCACGGCCCTCGACCCTGGCCTTCAATCATGTCTTCGACCCTGGTGTCCGACACTGCTTTCAATCGTGGCCCACGACCCTGGGCTCGATCATGGCTTCGATCGTGGCCCTCGACCATGGGCTTGATCATGGCTTCGATTGTGGCCCTCGACCCTCAGCTCAATCTGGGCTCACATCTGAGCTCGATTTCTGAGCTCGATTCTGGCAGATTTTGGGCTCGATTCTGGCAGATTCTGGGAGACGACAATTGCAGCAGAAGGAAATTACAGCAGCTATGTTTTGTCCACTTTTTGATCTGTTAACCGTCCGAAACTCACCCGAGGCCCTCGACACCTCAACCAAATATACAAACAAGTCCTAAAACATCATACAAACTTAGTCGAGTCTTCAAATCACATCCAACAATACTAAAAACATGAATCAAAAATAGATTCAAGCCTAATGAACTTTGAAACTTTCCATTTCTACAAACAATGCTGAAACATATCAAATCACGTCCGATTGACCTCAAAATTTACACACAAGTCATAAATGACATAACGGAGGTACTCAGAATCGGATTTTGACCCCGATATCAAAACGTCAACTCCCCGGTCAAACTTCCCAAAAATTCAACTTTCGGCATTTCAAGCCTAATTCCACTACGGACCTCCAAATAATTCTCTGGACACGCTCCTAAGTCCTAAATCACCATACGGAGCTATTAGAATCATCAGAATTCAATTACGAGGTCATTTACACATAAGTGAACAACCGGTCCACTTTTCCAACTTAAATTTTTAATTATGAAACTAAGTATCTCATTTCACTCCAAAATCCTTCCATACCCGAACCAACTACCTCGATAAGCCATAAATAAACTGTAAGGCATAAATTGAGCAGTAACTGGGGAAACATGGTTATAATACTCAAAACGACCGATCGAGTTTGTGATGACCCAAAAGGTCATCTTATATTTTAGAACTCGAATCTGCACTATTAAGCCTTCAAAATGTCATTTTTACCCTCCTCGATTTGCGGGCGCAGTCTGAGCAGGTTTCCGAAAAATAAAAATTTGTGCCTTAAAAGTTGATTTTAGTTGACTTTGATCAACTTTTTTGGTAAACAGGCCCGGATCTGCATTTTGATAGTCTCGGTGGGTCCGTATCGAATTATGGGACCTAGGCGTATGGCCGGAATCGAATTCGGAGGTCCCTAGCTTAAGTTATGAATTTTTGATATAAATTACAAGTCTCAAAATTAATTATTTTTAAGAATTGATTGATATTTGGCATTGTTAGTATCGGGTCCGTATTTTGGTTCCGGAGCCCAGTATAGGTTCATTATGATATTTAAGACTTGTCTGTGAAATTTAGTGAGAAACGGAGTTTATTTGACGTGCTTCGGACGTCCAATTGAGAAAATATGAATTTTAAAGTGTTCTTGAAAATTTCATTTGATTTAGTGCTAAATTCGTAGTTCTAGGTGTTATTTTGGTGATTTGATTTGGAGCAAGTTCATATGATATTTCTAGACTTGTGTGCACCTTTAGTTTAGAGCCCCAAGGGCTCGGGTGAGTTTCGGATAGGCTACGGAGTGAGATTTTGCTTGGAAAACACTGCTGGTGCATTTGATATTATTGCAGGCCTCTGATTTCGCATTTGTGAGCTTCTCATCACAAATGCGAAGAGAAGCTGGGCCAATAGTTTTCGCATTTGCGAGTTTTATTTCGCATTTGCGAAGGGAGTCGGGGAAGGGCAGTAATCACAAATGCGATCATTTAGTCGCATTTGAGAAGATTCAAGGTTCGCATTTGCGAACTTATCTTCGCATTTGCGAAGACAGCAGAAGTGTGAAGGGCTTTGCATTTGCGATGACTCCTTCGCATTTTCGAGCTTCGCAAGTCGCAAATGCGACATCTGCAGCTGATCAAAATGACTTTTGGATGGGAATTTTCATTCATTTCCCAAATTTTCAAGACCTAAAACACAAGAGGCTATTTGCCAAAGACCATCTCTTCCCCAAATCATAGGTAAGTGATTCTAAACTGGTTTCTTTTAATCTTTCACTACATTTTACAAGACTTCAACCTAAACTCTAAGGTTTTCATGGTAGAATTAGGGGTTTTGGGTAGAAACTAGGGATTTCAGAAATTTTGGGATTTAGACCTCAATTTGAGGTCTGATTCCAAAAGCAATAATATATTCTGGCTCGGGGGTGAATGGGTAAATAAATTTTGGTCCGAACCTCGGGTTTTGACCAAGCGGGCTCGGGGTCAATTTTTGACTTTTTGGAGGGAAATTTAGGAAATCTAAATTTATGCAATGTAATTGATTCCCTTAGCAATATTTGATATTATTGAGTAATTGTTGAATAGATACGACTGGTTTTGAGGTGAATTCCAAAGAAAAAGCTGTGATTGAGAATTAAGTGGCCTTCGGAGCAAGGTATGTGTTGTGTCTAACCCTGACTTGAGGGAATTAGGAACCTTAGATTACTTGCTAAGTGAAATTCATGTGAGCGGCGTATATGTGAGGTGACGGGTACTTATGCGCCGCCAATTTACCTGTTTTTCCATGTTTCTCCCGTTTTCTTATATTGTCTCATTCCTATGCCTAATTGCTATGTGTTATACTAGTATTGTTAAATTGATCGTCATTATCATGTTTACGGATTTTCTGGTGATAATTGAGTTTTTATTTCAAAGTTGAGATTGATGATATGGAACCAAATGTTGAAGCAAGGTTTGTACTTGTTATTCTATCTCCATGTTATTATTTATGCATTACATTATGGTAAGGGAGAGTGTTAATGCACGAAGGGTAATGCCGTGCCATATTGTGAGTCTTAATGTACGAAGGGTGATGCCGTTCCATATTGTGAGTGTTAATGCATGAAGGGTGATGCCATGCCACATTGTGAGTGTTAATGCACGAAGGGTGATGTCGTGCCATATTGTGAGTGTTAATGCACGAAGGGTGATGCCGTGCCATATTGTGAGTGTTAATGCACGAAGGGTGATGTCGTACAATATTGTGAGTGTTAATGCACGAAGGGTAATGTCGTGCCATGATATGAGTGTTAATGCATGGAGGGTGATGCCGTTCCATTTCTATTGATTTTTATGGTGAGATTGAGAGTCAAAGCAAGAAGGGTGATGCCGTGTATTTTTCTTTACTGTATTCACTATTCCTGATTATTCATGGTATATTGACTACTTTGGTGATCATTCTATTGTAGTTCTTCATCTTGTATTCCCCTCAGTATGTTCCCCTCCCGACATTTCCTGTTTAGTTTTCATTTCTATTATTTGTATATACACTGTTGAATTGTACAGGTTGATTTGTAGGTGCCTTGCCTTAGCCTCGTCACTACTTTATCGAGGTTAGGCTCTACACTTACTAGTACATGGGGTCGGTTGTACTGATACTGCACTTTGCACTTTCTGTGCAGATTTTGATACCGGTTCGGGTTGATCAAGACTTTGCTATTGGTCCACTGTCCGGAGACTCAAGGTAGATCCGTCGGTGTTCACAGACCTTGAAGTCCCTATCTATCTTTTCTGTTCTACTGTTTCTTTCATTCAAACAGTTGTATTTCCTTCATACTATTACTTGTAGTAAATTCTAGAATGCTCGTGAATTGTGACTCCAGATCCGAGTGGTAGTAACTAATATAGTTTTATGATATTCCGCACTTAATATATTTCATCTAAGTTAATTATTGTTAATTATTGAATGGAAATTAGGAATTGGTTAATGATTCTCTAACGTTGGCTTGCCTAGAAAGTGAAATGTTATGCGCCATCACGGTCCCGTCGGTGGGAAATTTTGGGTCGTGCCAGTTGGTATCAGATCACTAGGTTGCCTAGGTCTCACGATTCACGAGCAAGCTTAGTAGAGCCTGGAGGATCGGTACAGAGACGTCTGTGCTTATATTCCAGAGGCTATGAAATTTAGGAACAAGTTTCACTTCTATTCTTCTCTGTTGAACTCGTTTACTCTTATTCTCTCGCAGATGGCAAGAACACATACTGCTTCCTCAGCTTTGCAGCAGCCAGAGCCTCCAGTGGTAGCTCCTACGCGGGGCAGAGGTCGAGGCCGAGGCAGGGGAAGGTCTTAGCCTAGAGCCCGAGAAGAAGCCCCAGCAGTGGAGCCTCAGATAGAGCTTGACGAGGAGGTTCCAGCCCAGACTGTTCCTGCCGGACCAGCTCAAGTTCCGGAGGGGTTCATTGCTACCCCAGTACTTCAGGATGCTTGGTCCGTTTGGTGGGCCTTATAGAGAGTGTGGCCCAGACAGGCACATTTCCCATGGAACCAGAAGTCTCTCAGGCTGGAGGAGGAGCCTAGACTCCTACGACTCCCGCTCCAGAGCAGATAGCTCCCCAATATCAAGCTCCAGCAGCTTAGCCAGTCAGATTAGTTCAGCCGGTTATTATGGCACAGGTCGGAGATGGGCCAGCTATGTCTTCTGAAGCTTTATGGAGATTAGACAGGTTTACCAAGCTCTTTCCTATTCACTTCAGTGGTGCTCCTTTAGAGGACCCCCAGGAATATCTTGACAGTTGTCACGAGGTTCTACGAAACATGGGTATAGTGGAGACCAATGGGGTCAATTTTGCTGCATTTCGGATGACTGGTTCCACCAAGAAATGGTGGAGAGATTACTTGTTGACCAGACCAGCTGGGTCGCCTGCTCTTACTTGGGACCAGTTCTTTCAGCTCTTCATAGAGAAGTTTCTGCCTATCACATTGAGAGAGGAGCATCGCTGTCAATTTGAGCGTCTCCAGTAGGGCAGTATGACTGTTACTCAGTATGAGACCCGTTTTGTGGATTTTGCCCGTCATGCCATTCTTCTGCTTCCCACCGAGAGAGAGAGTGTGTGTGAGGAGGTTTATTGATGGACTTGCTCAGCCTATCAGATTGCACATGGCTAACGAGACTGGGAGTGAGATTTATTTTCAGGCGGTTGCTAATGTCGCCAGACGGGTCGAAATGGTTCTTACTCAGAGAGGTCAGGGGTTTGACAAGAGAAGAGACCTCGTCATTCCGGTGAATTCAGCGGTACCTCATCTAGAGGCATGAGTACTTTTGGTAGAGGCCATCTTCCCATGATATTTCATTCAGTGCTTCAGGCATCCCACAATGCCTCAGGTTGTCATGGCCCTCAGATGCATTATTCCGACCAGCGAGCCTACAGTGCATCACCAGCTCCTATTAGTGCACCTCCACTTCAGAGTTACCAGGGTGGTTATTCGGGTCGACAGGGTCCGTTTCAGGGTCATCAGTCACCGCAACCGAGGTTATGTTATACTTGTGGTGATCCGAGACACATTGCTAGATTTTGCCCTCGAGCAACAGGCAGCTCACAACATCAGAGTTCTCGTGCCATGGTTCCGGCACCAGTTGCAGCACCACCTGCTCATCCAGCCAGAGGCAGGGGTCAGGCAGCCAGAGGTAGAGGCCAGCCTATTAGAGGTAGAGGTCAGGCCATTAGAGGTGGAGACCAGCCAGCTAGAGGTCATCCCAGGGACGTAGTTCAGGGTGGTGGGTCCCAGCCCCGGTGTTATGCTTTCCCAGCCAGACCTGAGGCAGAGTCATCTGACGCTGTTATCACAGGTACTGTTTTAGTTTGCAGTAGAGATGCTTCAGTTCTATTTGATCCGGGGTCTACTTACTCCTATGTGTCATCCTATTTTGCTTCCTATTTGGTTGTGCTTTGTGATTATTTGAGTGCTCCTATGTATGTGCCCACACCAGTAGGAGATACTATTGTTGTAGATCGTGTTTATCATTAGTGTGTGGTCACCATTGGGAGTCTTGAGACTCATGTAGATCTTCTACTTCTTGACATGGTTGGTTTTGATGTCATACTGGGTATGGATTGGTTGTCACCTTATCATGCTATATTAGATTGTCACGCTAAGACGGCGACCTTAGCCTTGCAGGGGTTGCCTCGATTAGAGTGGAGAGGGAATCTTGGCCATTCTTCCAGCAGGGTTATCTGTTATGTGAAGGCTTGGCATATGGTCGAGAAGGGGTGTCTAGATTATTTAGTTTATGTCTGTGATTCTAGTACTGAGGTTCCTTCCATAGATTCGGTGCCGATTGTTCGTGAGTTTACAGAAGTGTTTTGTGCAGACCTTCCGGGGATGCCACCCGATAGGAATATTGATTTCTGCATTGATTTGGCTCCGGGCACTCAGCCTATTTCCATTCTGCCATATAGCATTGCCCCGCCATAGTTGAAAGAATTGAAGGAGCAGTTGCAAGATTTTCTTGATAAGGGCTTCATTAGACCTAGTGCCTCGCCCTATTATTTGTAAGGAAGAAAGATGGCTCTATGCGGATGTGTATAGATTATCGGCACTTGATCAAGGCCACTATCAAAAATAAATATCCGTTGCCAGGAATTGATAACTTATTTGATCAGCTTCAGGGTGCCAAGGCATTTTCGAAGATTGATTTGAGGTCTGGTTACCATCAGTTGATGATTAGGGCATCTGATATCCCTAAAATAGCTTTTTGGACTCGGTATGGGCATTATGAGTTCATAGTGATGTCATTTGGGCTGACAAATGCCCCAGCAACATTCATAGATTTGATGAACCGGGTGTTCAAACCCTACTTGGATTCCTTTGTGGTTGTGTTTATTGATGATATCTTGATCTACTCCCACAGTCGAGAGGAGCATGAGCAGCACCTTCAAATCGTTCTTCAGACTCTGAAAGACAGTAGTTATATGCTAAGTTCTCAAAATGCGAGTTTTGGTTGAGTTCAGTTGCTTTCTTGGGTAACGTTGTATCAGCAGAGGGTATTCAGGTGGATCCTAAGAATATAGAGGCAGTTCAGAATTGGCCTAGACCTACTTCAGTTACAGAGATTCGGAGTTTCCTGGGTTTAGCAGGTTATTATCGTCGGTTCGTGGAAGGGTTTTCATCTATATCAAGCCATTAACCAGATTGACCCAGAAGGGTGCCCCGTTCAGGTGGTCAGACGAGTGTGAAGCGAGCTTTTAGAAGCTCAAGATAGCTTTGACCACGACACCGGTATTGGTGTTACCCATAGGTTCAGGATCTTATACAGTATATTGTGACGCATCTCGTATTGGTCTTGGTGCAGTATTAATGCAAGATGGCAAGGTAATTGCATATACGTTGTTTAATGGGACCTGCGGACATGAAACGCAGAATCCCCAGGCAAAAGGAATGTCAGTAAATAATGTACCGAGTATGTAAGGAATGAAAATCAGTAAACAATAGACATGAGAGCAACATAGAGTAAAAGACTCAACATGTATGTCTGAATAGCTCTGTGAATCATTTATATTTACAATGCCATGCATATGCGTATAAATGTCATACCATGCATTGGTATATGTGTTCATAACATCATCAAGCCTCTGAGGGCATCCCATCATATCATCTTGGCCATTGTGGGTAAAATCATCAACGTATACCAGCTGATTGGGTGGTGGTGCGTATATAACATCGTAACCTTTTTCCATATCCCATATACATATATACGCGTATATAACGCCGTCTGGTCATGGGTCAATGTACATGTATAAATGAATGCAATGCATGAGAGGTACATCAATAAAATCTTTCGGGATATCATAAGACCATTATGCCTTTGATTAATGTCATGGAATAAACTTTATCAACTTGCGTATTTTCTGAGACCCGTGAACAGATGATAGAATAATAAGACACATGGAGAATCAAGAATATAGACACCCCTAGTATTTCTATGAATAGAGTCATTTATGAAAGTTACGTATTTTGCTCGTTTTATTTGTATCATTTGGATCATGCCAGAAGAAAAGAAGGGATAGCCTTAACATACCTGAGCCGATTCTCTTGACAATCCCTCTAACACACGTCAATTGCGACAACACGTAACGGCGGATCGAAGTAGGAAAAAATTCGTATGATATTCTTTGAGAAAGATTGCATCGTACTGTAAGGCCCCGTAAAATTTTACAAAAAAAAAATAATATTTTATGGTACCGGACTAGGCTTACGTGTATTTTGGTCGGTCGCTTGAAAAGTATTTTTCGGTTGAAAATACTTATTGAATATGTCACAAAATATAATTTTCGGGTTTTTTTAAACTAAAAAGTAGATCTTTTTTAGTTGTTGTATTGACGATTTGTAAAAAATAAAATTTGCAAATTACAATTGAATCAGCCGTCTTCTCATCGGTTTTTGACCGACCAAGTTTGTCGATTTTGTGCGATTGGAAAAGAATATTCATTTAGTTGTGGATTTTAAACAACTAGTTTAATAACATCTCGTTCTTACATTCTATTCTCTCACTATAACATGTATAATAAGTAAATAGCAGCTGAAAAAGTATAAAAGAATGTTATGATTTTAACATACTGGGAAAATGATTAAATACTAACAAAGTGCTTTCAATTTAGTCTACAATGGAAAAGAAAAAAATTGTTCCTGTACCAACACATGTACACAATATTATGCAGATAGCTCAATTTTAATTCTCTTTGTATTATCTAGCTTTGCTCTTTTAGGTTATATATTTAAGCGCAACATGGAAAAGGTATAATTACTTACACGTTACACAATAGCTCTTCAAGTGCAAGACTCTAAGGTTTGATGTTGCTATAAAAACCTTGATTTTACTTTGATACGCTCTAAGTGCTCGATCCTTCGATAAAAAAATTCACATAAAGAAATGCGATTCAACAAAATTTTACTCTTATATTCATATACAGCATGTTATATACTTGTATCCATGATCATAAAAGAAAGTTGCAAAAATTTAAATGAGTTGAATCATCAATTAATATGTCTTTTGGAAACATATCGCATAGAGTTAAAGCATTGAATTATCTAACGAAAATAGCAATAAACTGCTTTTTACCTCCTTCTGGTGTTATCAAGAAAATAAAGATGAAGAATGGGATTCTTGGGTCTCATTAGCTGACAACAAATTTCTGTACTCATGTGAAAATATTCCCTAATATTTTTCTCCTTATACTTATTTTTTTAAACTTTTTCTTTAATTTTATTAAAGAATTTGAAACTATATCTTTTATGTTTTATAATTGAATGAATTTTTCTTATACTCCTGGACGTTCTAGACTATAACTTAATGATAGTGTTAATACTGTGGATATCATATATGTAAGCTTTGATTGCTATTAGATCTTTTTCTTCTCATTTCTTCTTTCTTCATATATCTTATTTAGAACAAAATCAGATCCATATGATATTATTTGAAAAGAAAAAGACTTTTACATGATATATTTCAAGATTGAGAATGATAATTCCAATCTAAAATTAGATCAAATCCCTCTATGACCCAACCTTTGGCTTGACTTTTACATTACCATGTTTATCGGGGCAAAGCCACACACGATTGCAACACACATCCTGTATAACAATACAATCAACTGTAAGTACAACGCCAGTAACATTTGAATTTGTACTTTCTACGATGGCTTTGGCTTTCATGATCTCAACTCCTATCAACTCCGGCCACTCATATTGAGTTGAATCCCCAGGATGTTTGCACTGATTGCCAACACAGGTGCATGGCTCACAAGGAGGGTATGGAGTTTTTGATTGGATTATAACCATGAAGTGAGAAATAAATAGAAAGCCAAAAAGCAAAGGGGCTATATTTCTCTCCATGTTTAGGTTTTTTGTGATGTTATGATAATGGAGGAACTTCACATTTTATAGGGCCATAAAATAATGGTGAGAGAATTTTAGCAATTACATTAGGATAAAATATAATATAATCAACTTTTTTGTTATATACTATTAAAATACATTTAGAGATATTATAATATATTTATGTTTATTCTAGAATAGAATCTACATTAGCAGTATAACATTTATCTTCTTTTAGTTTAGGAATAATAATTTTAGATTTACTTACCTTTAGTTTAGGATGTATAAGGAAAGTTGCATATTTTCCCTTTTTTATGAATTTTGATTTTCTTTTAGTTTAGTAGTAAATAAATATAAATTTACTTGTTCTTTGGAAATAATTTTGTTTTATTTCCTTTAGTTACCTTTATTTAGTAATGGACTATTCTACTTTAGATCAACACAATGAAGCATACAATGTGTGTGACTTCATTCATTCACTAGCTCTTTGGATTTTTTCTCTAGTTTTGCTTTGAGTTTCTAGCAATGGCTATTAGAGCCTCTATTGATCGTAACATCTCTACGAGTTCAAAAAAGATGGCTAATTTTTTTATCATATTTAACCTTGCGTATTTACAATTAATTTTCGATCTCTATGGATTTTTTTACCGGTGTGGATGTTTAATGTGGAGCCCCGGGGGCTTANCAAAAAGCAAAGGGGCTATATTTCTCTCCATGTTTAGGTTGTTTGTGATATTATGATAATGGAGGAACTTCACATTTTATAGGGCCATAAAATAATGGTGAGAGAATTTTAGCAATTACATTAGGATAAAATATAATATAATCAACTTTTTTGTTATATACTATTAAAATACATTTAGAGATATTA